>SKCR01047035.1:0-145545 GCA_019454045.1 Zanthoxylum bungeanum | reverse complement strand
GGTATTCCAAACTTGCCCATGGATTGAAAATCACTCGTCAACAGGTTTCAATCTATATAGCAATCTATTTTCACAACCATATAAAAAAAAAGAAAAAAAAATGATAACAAAATAAAAAATGCTTTTCAACAATTCATCCACGGCTCAAGTTACTTTGATGGAATTTACAATTCATTACTGTGAGTGGTGTAGTTGGTAGTTGTATATTTGTGTATTTAATATGATAGTTGCGTGGTTATGTATTTAATATGGTAGTTGTGTAATTGTGTATTTAATATGTTAGTTATATAACGCCCATATAAAGGCCTCTCATTTATAAGTTCTAATTAAGTAAATATTTATATATATTTTCTTCACAAATTCTCACATGGTATCAGAGCCAGAGTCCCGAGCCAGAGTCTCGATATCTGGATATGTCATTGTCTCTGTTTCCAAACAGATCTTATCTCATTGTCCATGTTTCCAAACTGGTAATATCTGATTGTCTTTGTTTCCAAATAGGTCTACTCTTCTTATCCATGTTTCCAAACAGGTCTTATCTGCTTGTCTCTGTCTCAAAACAGGTCTTATCTGCTTGTCATTGTCTCCAAACAAGTCTTATCTCATTGTCCTTATCTCCAAACAGATGTATCTACGCTCTGTGATTAATTAGCTGATGTCTTCATCAAATTTTTTCTTTCGGGACGTTACACTACACTTGTTTCCAAACTCAATTTGGTTTCCTCTAAACCACCATGAGTTTGAAGGGGATGTTGTCGGGTTTCTAAGGACAATCCCAAGATCATATAAGCATAATAGAAGTGTGAATATGCAAAGAAGTTTGCGAAAAATACTTACAATGCTCGGTTGGATGTAGATGGAAAGTTCAAAACTTTTGCTCCTTGTGTAGTGCTCCAAGCTCCTCTTTGAAAAAATGTGTAGCTTAATGCCTAGAAGTTTGATTCCAAACTCAATGGGAAAGGTTTCCCTATCACCTATTTTAACCATTTTATGTGCTAGCAATGGAGAAAATTTGAAACAAAATTTCCCCTAAAGTGAGAGCAACTCTCGACAATGGAAGAGAAGAGGAGAGAGAGATGTGGTTCACGCCCAAGGCTAGAAGAGAGAAGTGTTGGATGTGTTTTTAATTTTCCAAAATCAAAAGTAAGTAATACCAAATATCCAAAGTTGGTATATGTCACTTACACATCAATAAAATAATGCTTGTGTAAGAAACAAGTTAACATCAAAGTCTTCACTTACTTCCATCACCATAAAGTGATGAGAATGACAAGTGATGTGACTTGATGTGGGCCCTACTAAATTCAAAATACGAGGGGGCCAGCAAGCACTTATCGGGCTTGGGTTCGTTAATTCGAATTAACGAATTTTTCGTGGCGACATAACTAAATCAAATTTAATTAAATAATTGTGCCTAGCAAAATTACTATTAAAGTCGCTCGTGAATTGATTCTAAATTAATTCGTTCGCCCAAATTAAAATCCAATTTTAATTTCGTTATGAAATCTAATTTCATTTAATATATCGAATATATTATTTAATCGATTAATTCCGAATTAATCGCTCTCTCTCTATAATTGAATTTTATCCCAGATAAATTCTTGCCATAATTAATCTCAGATTAATTTTCTCTCTCTCTTCTAATTAATCTGATTAATTATATTCGAGTCAAACGTCATCGGTGAATATTCAGGAAGCGACCCATGGATCTCTGATATGTTGCAGTAAATCCGATCGTCGGACTATCTGAATACGTGCGTACCCGGTACCACGTTCTTACTACCGATTTACAAGACATTGTTGGTTTCTAGCAAAGCACGTGCCTTCCAATTCTCCAGAATATTCTTTAAAGAATATATAATCTTTGTCACGGCGTAGTATACGTAGTATTACGTATTGCGATCCAGTATCAGATGTCACATGTAAGGCCTGGGGCTGGAATAGTGTTCTGCTCTCCGTACGAAGCATATATCGGATCACTAGCAACTAGTCTTTTTAATCGGATAATCATGATCTTGTCTTATTATCCCGATGGTTGCAACACCATTAGAACTAGTTCTTTATCCATGTGTGATCATCATCTTCATATGACTGAAGTGATACTTCCATCTTGAATCACCCAATACACTATCGATTCTCATAAACCCAGAAGAGGCGACACAGAACTTGTTAAAGTCACGGACTACCAAAACCAAAGTATACGATTTCGCAGTACTACGATACAAGGTCTCAGGTTTAAGACCAAATACACCTAACCCTGAATCAGATTCCCAATGAACACATAGTCATATACTGTAAATGGGATCCTGAGGGGTCTATCCAGAGTGAATCTGTTTCCTCTACATCGGTAAACAGAACCTCATATTAACACTCGCATGAGTACCAATACCCAAATATATGAGAACGTACTAGTTATTCTTATTATCGTGTCCATTGTGGTGACACACAGTGAGATCTGGGGCGACGCATGCTGTTCTAGGCTCGGGGGCCTAGTTGGGAGTACGGAGTAGCCAACGGAGGACTAAACCGGAGAGTGATGGAGTCGCCACCCGGTGTGAACCGGGACAAAGATTTAAGGCCGCACTCACCCCTCGCAAGGGAAGACCTCAAACCATTGGGTTCGGAATGGTCCCTTACTTATGCCACTTGTAATGTAAAGATTTATGCAATAATCCAACCAAGCCTATGACATATATTTCCAAGTGCACACACAATCCTAAATTCGCATGCTTGAAAGTAACAACTAACATATATGAAATCAAATCTTATTGCCAAATTCACATGCTTAAAGGTAGACTTTTACAACAACAAGCACATAACGTCATAAGAACTCAATCATTCATGTAATCATAAACACAAACAGTCATGGTAACATTTGCATATAATCAAAATGACGACAACACGGATGCATAAATCATGATACATTAAGCCAAGACTAAAGTAGATAATGCAATCCTAGGGAATAAACATGCTTTTCATTATTATGTGCACAAAGATAAGAACGACTATGTGTGGTTTCATCAAAAAAAATCACTTAAGAAACAATTATACATGGCATGTGATGAGTATGTCTCAGTTCAGTGTGTTCGCGTTCGTGTAGCGTTCGTAAACGCGTTCGAACGAAACTGAGACAGAATGCTCACGTTCGTATAGCGTTCGTGAACGCGTTCGAACGGAAATGAGACCTGATGCATGATAAGGCAAAATGTATGCGCGTTCGAGTTGCGTTCGTAAACGCGTTCGAACGGGAACAGACCTGATGCATGAAATGCTTACGTTCGTAGAGCGTTCGTGAACGCGTTCGAACGGAAATAAAACAGAATACTCACGTTCGTATGGCGTTTGTGAACGCGTTCGAACGGAAGTGAAACAGAATGCTCACGTTCGTATGGCGTTTGCTAACGCGTTCGAACGGAAATGAAACAGAATGCTCACGTTCGTATGGCGTTTGTTAACGCGTTCGAACGGAAATGAGACCTGATGCATGATAAGGCAAAAATGTATGCGCGTTCGAGTTGCGTTCGTGAACGCGTTCGAACGGGAACAGACCTGATGCATGAAATGGGACGCGATACATGAAAGCAAAAGGGGCGCGGCGAAGTATCGTGGTAAGGATCTTATCCCCGTGAAACGGAGTGCCTTTAATCCGACTTACTAAGCCCATGCGCAATGAACATATAATAAAAGTAAAGGCATAATAACAAAGACGAGATATCGGACTTTGTATATCCGATTGAACACATCTCACGTCCAATCGAATATACGTCATCCGGCGCGGCGAAGCATCGTGGTAAGGATCTTATCCCCGTGAAACGGAGTGCCTTTAATCCGACTTACTAAGCCCATGCGCAATGAACATATAATATGCATAAAATAAAGACAGAAGTAAACACAAAGATACTTGGCGCGGCGAAGCATCGTGGTAAAGGATTTTAACCTCTTCAATTAGAGGACCTTTCATCGCACTTACTAAGCCCATGCGCTTTTCTCATCATTACATAAATAAATAACATGCAGAAAATTAAATGGCGGAATAATTAAACAACTCAAAATTAAACAAAAGAACATGCCGTTTACTCAAGTGATACGTGGAGTTGTGGCCCGAGTGCAGATCATACTACCGTCCATTCGGAATCGGCTATGAAATTTACGTCCGGGTTTCCATCCGATATACCACAAGAGGCGGCATGCCTTTCATCCAAAATCACACAACAAACATCGTATATGCAACAAATACCACAAATACAGAAAATATAATCAAGATAAATGAACAGAAATTAAATAGAAATAAGTGTGAAAAATACCCTCAGGTCTAACCTTTTGATTGTCCTCGGACTTGCGTTTCGCGGAGATCGGAAGGGGTGAAAGCTCCTTACTTTTTCGGTTCACTAGTTTCGCGTTTTGGCTCGCCGTTCCACTGTTTTTCCCACTACTTTGGCGTTGTTTTGCTGCTGTTTTTGGTGGTGAGAGAGTGAAGATGAAGAGTGTTTTGGTTCGGCTAAGGAGGGTTATTGCTCGTGGTGGTCTCGATTTTGAAGGGTTTTGGTGTTCTGGATTCAACTATGGAGATAGTGCTTGTGGTGTTTCTTTTTCTCTTTTTTGTGTCTATGTGAAGTGTTTTCTTTTTTTTTTTTGTCTTGGGCGTGTAGGGAGAGTCTAGAGAGGGTGTGGCTAGGTTAGTGCATGTTTATATAGAGGAGGGCTAGGTTTCCATTGTCTCACAGGAAAGAGATTTAGTTTCCAAATTAGGAGTCCTAAGAATGGTATACACAAGATTGAGGGGGGACAAAATATTTTAAATTAGGAAGTTGTAATATTAGATTGGTTGATGTCTTGTTAGATTAGGAAGTCAAATATTATTAAATTGGTAATGTCTTATTAGATTAGGAAGTCAAATATATGATTGGCTTTAATTGGTTGGGATTGATTTTAATTAGGTATATCTCCTTTTTAGTTTTAGTATGTAATATATTCAAATTATTTAAATTAGGCATGATTTTAGTTTAAGTTTGGTAATGTTTATTTTATGTTTGGTAAGTGTTTTATTTAATTATTTAATTAATTATTTTAATATCTTATTAGTTAATGTTTTAATTAATATTTATTTATTTAATTTGGGATGTGTTTTATGGGCTTTGGGGAGCTAAATGGGCTGGGGTGTGAGGCTAGCAGCAAAACCAGAATTACCGACACCGTTCGAACGCCTCCCGAACGTGACACGAACGCTCGAAATCTGCTTTCCGTTCGAACGCCTGCACGAACGCAGCACGAACGAAAACAGTGAACCTTGTTTATTCTGAATTTCCCCTTCCGATATCCGTTTCCCGCGGTTTTCATGACTCAAAAGGTAGTGCCTCCAAATGAGACTCATCATCGGGTTTCACATGCAAAAATGCAATGCCTACAGTCGCCCCCACTTTGATGGGACTCGTGCGGTGTGTGACAGTGACAGTCCTATCAAAGTCTATGCAATGCATTTTTTACTTACCTTACCTGGCTAGCTAGCTGTCTCGAGCTAAGCTGATACTGCAGAGGATCTCGATCCTGAGACGCATCTTGGTACTTCTGATGATGTGGACTTCGCCTGAAAAAGGATGTGATGTGGAGCCTCGCTCCTCAGCCGATATGGGCTTCGCCCCCAAGCTGATATAATGATGTGGAGCCTCGCTCCTCAGCCGATATGGGCTTCGCCCCCAAGCTGATATAATGATGTGGAGCCTCGCTCCTCAGCCGATATGGGCTTCGCCCCCAAGCTGATATAATGATGTGGAGCCTCGCTCCTCAGCCGATATGGGCTTCGCCCCCAAGCTGATATAATGATGTGGAGCCTCGCTCCTCAGCCGATATGGGCTTCGCCCCCAAGCTGATATAATGATGTGGAGCCTCGCTCCTCAGCCGATATGGGCTTCGCCCCCAAACTGATATAATGATGTGGAGCCTCGCTCCTCAGCCGATATGGGCTTCGCCCCCAAGCTGATATAATGATGTGGAGCCTCGCTCCTCAGCCGATATGGGCTTCGCCCCCAAGCTGATATAATGATGTGGAGCCTCGCTCCTCAGCCGATATGGGCTTCGCCCCCAAGCTGATATAATGATGTGGAGCCTCGCTCCTCAGCCGATATGGGCTTCGCCCCCAAGCTGATATGATGTGAGGCTTACTGCTCGCTCTTTCCCGTCTTCAACACCTGTTTACACAAAACAGAACAAACACAAAAATATGCAATATAGGTTACGTGTATGCATGTATGCAGGAGTTTTCTTATTCCGTTGGGTTAGGTCCTCCACTGGCGACCAAGTCTTCTCAAGCAAAGTATAACTTCAACCTGTCAACATTGATTGGTTCCGTGAATTCATTTCCCTCGAGGTCTGACAACTTCACTGCTCCGTTTCCCATGACTTTCTGGACGACGTAAGGTCCTTCCCAGTTTGGCCTGAATTTCCCTCTTGGATCTGTCGTCGACGGCCTCGACTGCTTAAGCACCAAATCACCCTTTCTGATCTTTGTGGGACGTACTTTCTTGTTGAAGGCCCGGGCTAGTCTCTTCTGGTACAACTGCATGTGATGTAAAGACCTCATCCTCTTCTCATCTAACAGTGCTAACTGATCAAATCTCTGTGCAGCCCACTCTGACTCAGGTAACTCTGTCTCTGCTAGTACTCTCATAGACTGTATTTCCACTCCACTGGCAGTACCGCTTCCATCCCGTACACCAAGGAATAAGGCGTTGCACCCGTTGCTGTTCTGACTGACGTTCTGTACCCCCACACATATGGCATATTTCTTTTCTCAGCCCAATCCCTGCAGTTCTCTGTCATCTTAGCCAGAATTGTCTTTACAGTCTTGTTGGCTGCCTCAACTGCCCCATTCGCCTGTGGCCTGTAAGGTGATGACTTATGATGGCCTATCCCGTACCTCTGTAACATTGCTTTCGTCTCTCCTTGAAACTGGACCCCGTTGTCCGTCTATATGATGCGGCATACCATAACGACAAATGAGGTTTCGTGCTATGAACTTGGCCATCTGTTTTGCCGTAACGTTCCGGAATGACTCAGCTTCTACCCACTTCGAGAAGTAATCCACTGCTACTACTATGAAGCGATGCCCATTAGATGCATTTGGTCGGATTTCCCCGATCATGTCGATCCCCCATGCTGAGAACGGCCATGGCTCTGACAGCCCGTGCAACTCTGTATGTGGCAGATGACTCAGATTACCATGTACTTGACAGTCGTGACAGTGCTTTACCATCCTTGCGCAGTCTGCCTCCATAGTCGACCAATAAAACCCTTGTCTCACTATCTTGCGGGACAAGTTCAACCCATTCATGTGCGGACCACATACCCCGGCATGTACCTCTTCCATCACTTTCTGAGCCTCTTCTCTTCTCAAACATTTCAACTGAATGCCGTTAGCTTGCCTTTTGTACAGTTCTCTTTTCAAGATCACATACTGAGAGGCCAACTTCTGAATGGCCAATCTATCTTTTCTGCCTGCCCCTTCTGGGAATTCTCCGTGCTCTAGATACCTCTGAATGTCATGGTACCAAGGTTTACCGTCGTCAATTTCCACTCCCAGAACTTTCCCTGTCTCATAAATCGGCCTGTTTGCTGTAGTCAATACCAACGGTCTCATCACTAACTTTTCTGGATTTTCCCAAGTAGCTGTAAGTGTGGCCAGTGCATCTGCCATCTGATTCTCTTCTCGCGGCAAGTGCTGAAACTTACAATTGGGGATGGCCTGTGCCAACTCTCTGAGGTGGAAGAGATATGGCTTCAACCGTTCTTCTTTCAATTCCCATTCCCCTTGTAACTGACGGATTACCAGCATCGAATCTCCGTAGACCTCCACACCTTCGGCTTTCAAGGCTATCAATGCAGTCAACCCAAAAGCGCATGCTTCATATTCGGCCATGTTGTTTGTTACTCTGAATGTCAACCTCTTGGCCATGGGCAAAGTATCACAATTCCAATTCCGGCTCCTTTGTAATTAACTGCTCCGTCGAAGTACACTCTCCATCCTTGAACTGCTATAGCACTGACTTCTTCATCTGGGAACTCAAACTTATACTGATCCCCTTCGATAGGCTGAAGTGCTAGGAATTCTGCCACTGCTCGCCCTTTGATCACCTTGGAGGTAAGGTAATCAATGTCAAACTCTGTCAACAATACTAACCATCTGCCCAACTTTCCCACTAGTGACGGCACTGAATGCAGATACTTCAAAGGGTTCTCCTTCGCCACTACTTGGATCTTGTAGGACTGGAAGTAATGCCGCAACTTTCTGGAAGCCCATACTACCGCCAAACAGATCTTCTCTACCTCTTGATAACGAGCCTCATACGGGAGCATCTTCTTACTTAGATAATAGACTGCATGTTCCACTCCTGTCTCATCTGCCTGTACCATCATCGCCCCCAGTGCTTCTGATTCGATAGCCAAATACAATACCAAGGGCTTGCCCGGTTTTGGAGGTTTCAATACAGGAGGCTTTACCAAGTACTCTCTGATTCTGTCGAAGGCTGTCTGACACTGTTCATTCCATCTCACTGGCTGATCTTTTCTCAAACAGTTTGAAGATAGGCTCACATACCGATGTCAACTTGGCGATGAACCGACTGATGTACTGAATCTTTCCCAAGAATGCCCTGACTTCTTTTTCTGTCTTCGGTGTAGGCATTTCTGCGATTGCCTTGATTTTCTCGGAGTCTACCTCTATTCCTCCCATTCCCACTGTATGACCAAGTAACTTCCCTGATGTTACCCCAAACACACATTTCTTGGGATTAAGCCGCAGGTTGTATCTGTCAACTCTCTGAAGGAACCTCTCCAGTGCTTCAATGTGCCCAACTCTTGTCTCTGATTTCACCATCATGTCATCCACATACACCTCAATCTCTTTGTGCATCAAGTCGTGGAAAAGTGTGGTGGCCATCCGCTGATAAGTAGCCCCTGCATTCTTAAGCCCAAATGGCATCACTTTGTAGCAATAAGTACCCCACTCGGTGACAAAAGCAGTCTTGTGCTTATCTTCCTCTGCCATGAGGACTTGATTATACCCTGAAAACCCATCCGCAAATGAGTACATAGCAGACAAAGCCGCACTATCAACCAGAACATCTATGTGCGGTAATGGAAAATCATCTTTCGGGCAAGCCTTGTTGAGATCTCTGTAATCCACACACATTCTAACTTTTCCGTCTTTCTTTGGCACTGGTACAATGTTAGCCAACCACTCGGGATACTTCACTACTTCTAGGAACCCCACATCTATCTGCTTCTTAATTTCTTCTCTGACTTTCTCAGCCCATTCTGGTCTCATCCGTCGAAGCTTCTGTTTCACTGGCCTCATATTCGTATAAGTTGGAATTGTGTGTTGGGCAATGCTTCTGTCTATCCCAGGCATGTCCTCATAGGACCAAGCAAACACTTTGGCATATCTGACCAACACTTCTTCTAGTTTCTCCCGCTCTTCAGCGGTAACTTCACTTGCAATCAGAATTTCCTTGGGATTCTCAGGTGTACCAAGGTTAAATGCATTTGTTTTGGCCGAGCTGATATCAAATATGCTTGATTCGTGCAGAGTAAAAGGAAATGACTCAGGCAAGTAAGCAAAAGAGATGTCTTTATTATTGGATAATGCGGAAGTACATTCAATAAAAATCAGGAAGGTAAATGTCTTCATCACTCATAGACATTTCTTCCTCTACAACCGGGTCCTTCTCAGGCTTTTCGTTTTCTCCCAGAGTCAGGCTTTCCAACTTCATCAATTCTTCTTCCCAATTCTCTGCTTCCACAGCTTCTTTAACCAGCGGTTTCTCACCCAACAAATCCTGGAAGATCTCAAATCCCGGTACCACAATTCCATTGACTTCCACAGGTTCAGGCTCCCCTTGATACCCTGAAGCTTTCACAAAGCATTCCATCAGTTTCAGGCCCTCTTTCTTGACCCTTGGCTTTCCTTCATCAGACTTATATCCCAAACCTCTCCGAGTGGTCTGTCCTCTGAAATCTGGCAATTTCGAACCTTCACCCGGTACAAACTTCATTTTCTCCATAATCTTGGCCACCCTAGGATCCACCCACTCCTCAAAAGTAGCTGACACCTGAAACCTCGTGAAAGGTTGTATCTCCAAGGCAGCCACGGCATTGTCTAACTCAGCCCGGATGGTAACAACTTCTCCCTCATACGGGAACTTGATCATCTGATGCAAAGTGGAAGGCACGCCCCCAAGTTTGTGAAACCAAGGCCTTCCCAACAATAAGGCAAAAGTGGCTGGAATGTCCAGCACTGTGAACTCAACCTCATCTTCAATCGGTCCCACCTTGACCATAGCCACAAAGGTACCCTCAACTCCCCTTTTGCTATCATCATAAGCCTTAATAGTCATACTGGAGGGGTCCAAGTCTGTTGCTTTCATACCCAATCTCGCCAGAATTTTCAGCGGGCACACATTGATGGACGAACCGTCATCCACCATCACACATGAAGTTTTCTTGCCCCTCACTTCGGCCCTGATAAACAAAGGCCTATTATGATTCCTCCCCTCCGGCGGAAGTTCATCCTCAGAAAAGGATATCTGCAAAGCTTCTTTCTGAACTGACCCAACAAACATTGCAGGGTTGGCATCTTCCGGTACCACAATTTTGCTCAAGGCCTCAACCATGGCCTGTCTATGCTCTCGGGATGCACATAACAGTTCCCAAATACTCAATTGCGCTCTAGTCTTCCTCAATTGCTTCAGCACTATGTCCCCCTCAGTATTTTCTGCTGTCTCAACCACTTCCCTACCATCTGTCAAAATTTCCTTACCCTTTTCTGCCGTATCATTGTAAAAGCGACCGCTACGCGTCATTCCCCTTACTTCTTCCTCATCACTGCTAGAGAAATCAAGCCAAAAGCTTTTCCCCTGCTCCGTCTCATCTTCACTAGTACTATCCCAGATTCCAAGCAAAAGGTTTGGGGGTGGAAGGATTTTAGGACAAGGTCTTCTGGGAGGCCAGAATTGATCATATAGGCTGGTGGTGGTACGGCGCGGTAATTGGGTAAGGGGTTTCTGTGTGTGTCAGGCTGTTCTGTTTCTGGGTCAGGTATTTTCTTGGAGTCTATCAGGTCTTGGATCTCATGGCGGAGTCGGGCGCAATTGTCAGTGTCATGGCCCTTTGTTGGTGAAAGTGACAGTAAAGGCTGAGATTGAAATGTGGTGGTGGTGGGTTTGGGATAGGTTTGGCTTCCAAGGGTTTTAAGAGCCCTTGCCTCTTCAGTTTCTCTAGCACCTTGGACAGGGGCCTCCTCAAGTTGGAAAACTGTCGGTTCCGGATAGCGGCAACCTCAGCAGAAACGGGCTTTGCTCCCGATGTACCCCCAATAGGCCTCCTGTTCAAACCATAGAATTTTCTATTCTCGGCCTCTTCTTCCTCAATATCCATGACAGTTTCCCTCAACTGCCGAAAGTCAGTAATCATGGAGGTCATCCTCCTCAGCTTCCCATAGATAGAGGGCTTGGTGCCCTTGATGATCATTTTGATCTGGTCTTTCTCAGAGGGCCTAGTCTGCATTTTCAACAACTGACCCCTCCATCGGTCCACATACTCCTTAAAATTCTCCTCCAATTTCTGCTTAACTTATTCTCCAGATCGCGGAGCGACAGATCGATCTCTAGGTCAGTGACGTACTGCTTCAGGAAAGCATCAGCTAATTCCCTCCAATCTTCCTTCACTTTCTTCTCCAAACTGTGGTACCATACCACGGGAGCTCCCTCGAGCGACATTCCAAACATTTTCTGCACTTGGCGCTGAGACAGGCCAACTGAACTCATGACTGATACAAACTGTCGGAGATGCACCCTCGGATCCCCATTCCCGTTAAACTTAGCCATATCAGGCATCTTGAACTGTGCCGGCAACTGTTCCTCGAAAGTCAGTGTGTCATAATCCAGCAGATCCTCATTCTTACCCCTCATCTTGCGGGTAACTGACTCAACCTGATCCCGGAGTTTCTGTAACTCTGCCTGAGACCCAAATACTCGGCCTGCTGCATACTCTGCCATATCATCATCAAAAGCAGGGGTATCATCCCCCAATCTGTTCGGAGATTCCTCTTGCCTCACATTTTCAGAATTTCCCCCAGCATGGGGCACAGCCATACCAGCCACAGCAGTAGTCAAGGCTTGCAGCTGTTCAGTAATCTTTGTGAGACTGTTTTCCAACTGATCCATTCGGGACACTTCATTATCTGATCCACTCATGGTTCCAACCGTTCTCTTAGTGAGTCTGGTTTTCTCCCTAACCCAAACGGTATCTATCGTGTCTTTTAAGACACAGAGGGTGTTAACAAGGCGTATGTATGCATGAGGTGCACAAGAAGCATATAACATATATTAAATCAAATAAAATTCTCAAACAAATCGGCCTATTATCATTTTAGAAGCTTTTGGGCTAACTGTCATAATAGTGAATCCGTCCCAGTTTAAATGGCCCAACGAATTCATGTCTTATGGCAAGGAGCCCAACTAAATCCAAATGATAATATCCCGAACACAATCATAAAACGGCCCATTGTTATTTAGAAGCCTTTGGCCCAATAGTCATAAGATACGTTCTTGTCCCAGTTTAAATGGCCCAACAAGCCCATATCTCATGACAAAAGATCCAGATGGATTCAAATAGCAATGTTCCCAAACATAAGCATACAAGGAAGATATCATAAACATAAAAGGTAAATTCTACCGTGTGGCCCATCATCATTTCAGAAGTTCTGGGCCTAATTGTCATAAGATACGAACCTGCCCCAGTTTAAATGGCCCAGCAAGTTCGCATTTTTTGACAAAGAGTCCAGTTCATCGAAATGATAATGGTCCTAAAGCACAAGGAAATACTTGTTATAGGCTATACAACCCGGTCTACGCATGGGTTCGTGGGAGCATGGACAAAGACTCTTGCCGGCGAAGGATTGCCTACAACTAGGTCTCCCCACTCAAGGGTCCGAGCGACCAAGTAAGCGCGCCTTTTTTATACCTTACGGTACGTGCCAACAAGTCATGGTGTGTGACTAACTGTCAAATGGATTCCTTGTTGCAGATTCCCCAGAGGGAAGGTGGAGCGAGGCTCACTTAAATACCCAAGCCTCTTAGGCTCTTATCGCTTGGTGTCAGGAATAAGCAACAAATCCTCCAAATTAGTATGTCACAACAGGCTAATGGTAATGATCATTTAGGTGCCTTCACAGCTTTTCCTCGAAAGGTAGTGAGTGAGGGAAGACACCAAATCATTAACAAGCCTCAAAAATGTCTTTTATCACAACCCTCATTTCGCACATTTGTAGACACGGTTAATTAAAGCATAAATCTATACATTACAAGGCATTATTTCGGGCCGATTCTCTATCCCCAGTGGAGTCGCCAGAACTGTGTGACACACAGTGAGATCTGGGCGACGCATGCTGTTCTAGGCTCGGGGGCCTAGTTGGGAGTACGGAGTAGCCAACGGAGGACTAAACCGGAGAGTGATGGAGTCGCCACCCGGTGTGAACCGGGACAAAGATTTAAGGCCGCACTCACCCCTCGCAAGGGAAGACCTCAAACCATTGGGTTCGGAATGGTCCCTTACTTATGCCCACTTGTAATGTAAAGATTTATGCAATAATCCAACCAAGCCTATGACATATATTTCCAAGTGCACCACAATCCTAAATTCGCATGCTTGAAAGTAACAACTAACATATATGAAATCAAATCTTATTGCCAAATTCACATGCTTAAAGGTAGACTTTTACAACAACAAGCACATAACGTCATAAGAACTCAATCATTCATGTAATCATAAACACAAACAGTCATGGTAACATTTGCATATAATCAAAATGACGACAACACGGATGCATAAATCATGATACATTAAGCCAAGACTAAAGTAGATAATGCAATCCTAGGGAATAAACATGCTTTTCATTATTATGTGCACAAAGATAAGAACGACTATGTGTGGTTTCATCAAAAAAATCACTTAAGAAACAATTATACATGGCATGTGATGAGTATGTCTCAGTTCAGTGTGTTCGCGTTCGTGTAGCGTTCGTAAACGCGTTCGAACGAAACTGAGGCAGAATGCTCACGTTCGTATAGCGTTCGTGAACGCGTTCGAACGGAAATGAGACCTGATGCATGATAAGGCAAAATGTATACGCGTTCGAGTTGCGTTCGTAAACGCGTTCGAACGGGAACAGACCTGATGCATGAAATGCTTACGTTCGTAGAGCGTTCGTGAACGCGTTCGAACGGAAATAAAACAGAATACTCACGTTCGTATGGCGTTTGTGAACGCGTTCGAACGGAAGTGAAACAGAATGCTCACGTTCGTATGGCGTTTGCTAACGCGTTCGAACGGAAATGAAACAGAATGCTCACGTTCGTATGGCGTTTGTTAACGCGTTCGAACGGAAATGAGACCTGATGCATGATAAGGCAAAAATGTATGCGCGTTCGAGTTGCGTTCGTGAACGCGTTCGAACGGGAACAGACCTGATGCATGAAATGGGACGCGATACATGAAAGCAAAAGGGGCGCGGCGAAGTATCGTGGTAAGGATCTTATCCCCGTGAAACGGAGTGCCTTTAATCCGACTTACTAAGCCCATGCGCAATGAACATATAATAAAAGTAAAGGCATAATAACAAAGACGAGATATCGGACTTTGTATATCCGATTGAACACATCTCACGTCCAATCGAATATACGTCATCCGGCGCGGCGAAGCATCGTGGTAAGGATCTTATCCCCGTGAAACGGAGTGCCTTTAATCCGACTTACTAAGCCCATGCGCAATGAACATATAATATGCATAAAATAAAGACAGAAGTAAACACAAAGATACTTGGCGCGGCGAAGCATCGTGGTAAAGGATTTTAACCTCTTCAATTAGAGGACCTTTCATCGCACTTACTAAGCCCATGCGCTTTTCTCATCATTACATAAATAAATAACATGCAGAAAATTAAATGGCGGAATAATTAAACAACTCAAAATTAAACAAAAGAACATGCCGTTTACTCAAGTGATACGTGGAGTTGTGGCCCGAGTGCAGATCATACTACCGTCCATTCGGAATCGGCTATGAAATTTACGTCCGGGTTTCCATCCGATATACCACAAGAGGCGGCATGCCTTTCATCCAAAATCACAACAAACATCGTATATGCAACAAATACCACAAATACAGAAATATAATCAAGATAAATGAACAGAAATTAAATAGAAATAAGTGTGAAAAATACCCTCAGGTCTAACCTTTTGATTGTCCTCGGACTTGCGTTTCGCGGAGATCGGAAGGGGTGAAAGCTCCTTACTTTTTCGGTTCACTGGTTTCGCGTTTTGGCTCGCCGTTCCACTGTTTTTCCCCACTACTTTGGCGTTGTTTTGCTGCTGTTTTTGGTGGTGAGAGAGTGAAGATGAAGAGTGTTTTGGTTCGGCTAAGGAGGGTTATTGCTCGTGGTGGTCTCGATTTTGAAGGGTTTTGGTGTTCTGGATTCAACTATGGAGGATAGTTGCTTGTGGTGTGTTCTTTTTCTCTTTTTGTGTCTATGTGAAGTGTTTTCTTTTTTTTTTGTCTTGGGCGTGTAGGGAGAGTCTAGAGAGGGTGTGGCTAGGTTAGTGCATGTTTATATAAGGAGGGCTAGGGTTTGCCATTGTCTCACAAGGAAGAGATCTAGTTTCCAAATTAGGAGTCCTAAGAATGGTATACACAAGATTGAGGGGGACAAAATATTTTAAATTAGGAAGTTGTAATATTAATTGGTTGATGTCTTGTTAGATTAGGAAGTCAAATATTATTAAATTGGTAGATGTCTTATTGATTAGGAAGTCAAATATATGATTGGCTTTAATTGGTTGGATTGATTTTAATTAGGTATATCTCCTTTTTAGTTTTAGTATGTAATATATTCAATTATTTAAATTAGGCATGATTTTAGTTTAAGTTTGGTAAATGTTTATTTTATGTTTGGTAAGTTTTTATTTAATTATTAATTAATTATTTTAATTATCTTATTAGTTAATGTTTTAATTAATATTTATTTATTTAATTTGGGATGTGTTTTATGGGCTTTGGGGAGCTAAATGGGCTGGGGTGTGAGGCTAGCAGCAAAACCAGAATTACCGACACCGTTCGAACGCCTCCCCGAACGTGACACGAACGCTCGAAATCTGCTTTCCGTTCGAACGCCTGCACGAACGCAGCACGAACGAAAACAGTGAACCTTGTTTATTCTGAATTTCCCCTTCCGATATCCGTTTCCCTCCCCCGGTTTTCATGACTCAAAAGGTAGTGCCTCCAAATGAGACTCATCATCGGGTTTCACATGCAAAAATGCAATGCCTACAACAGTCTCGATAATACTACGACTATGGATATTTAATGATTAAACCTTTAGTGGATTGATATGGTCTCATATCTTATAATCCGGAACTAATCTTAAGGACTTTTATCATTTATATATTTAAGTAATCTAATTACAAAATGATAAATGTAATTTTCATTGTCACATAGTTTATTTGTACAAAGACCAAAATGTCTTTTACAAATAGTGACGCTATGGGTCATAATTGTCCAACAATCTCTCACTTGGCCTATAGCCAGTCACTCAAGCATCTAACACCTGAACTATGTACATGTCGCTCAAACTTTTTACCGAGGTATAGCTTCGTCAGCCGATCTGCAATGTTGTCCTCTGATCGACCTTCTCGATATTGACATCGCCACGATGTATCATCTCGTAAATAAGATGGAAACGTCGAAGAACATGCTTGGATCGTTGATGAGATCGCGGTTCTTTAGCCAGTGTTATAGCCCAGTTATTGTCACAATACAATGGAGCGCGCTCAGCTGCTAACGGAACTACTCCTAATCCAATTAGGAATTTGCGGATCCAAACTGCCTCATTTACTGGTTCAGCTGCAGTAATGTATTCCACTTCTATTGTTGAATCGGCAACAGTCCTCTTGCTTGGAAGATTTCCAGCTTACTGCTTCCGTTGTTCAAACAAAATATGTACCCGGATTGCGACTTACAGTCGTCTTTATCGGTTTGAAAGCTTACATCGGTATACCCTGTTACCTCAAGTTCTCCATCTCCATAGATTAAGAAAGCATTATTAGTTCATCTAGATACTTAAGGATATTCTTAACTGCCATCCAGTGACCATCACCTAGATCGGCCTGATAGCGACTACACATGCTCAAAGCATAGGAGACATCAGGTCGCGTACATATCATGGCATACAAGATCGATCCGACTGCCGAAGCGAACATGATCCGACTCATGTTGTCTCTCTCATCTTGAATTTAGGACAGATGTCCTTAGACAGCGTGACGCCATGTGACACTGGCAACATCCCCCCCCCTTAGAATGTTCCACGTTGAATCTCTTCAACACTTTGTCAATGTACGTTCTCTGGGAGAGTCCAAGCAGCTTTCTAGATCTATCCTGGTAGATCTTTATTCCTAGAATAAAGGTTGCTTCTCCCAGATCTTTCATGGAGACTTTTAATGAAAGCCAAGCTTTTACCGATTGTAGCATGGGAATGTCATTGTCAATAAGCAATACATCATCAACTTAAAGGAAAATGAATGTCAGTGCGCTCTCACTAACCTTCTTATATACACAAGGATCATCCTCGTTTTGAATGAAATCATATTCTTGAAGAAGACCGACATGGATGACAACATACAAATGTACAAAGCTAGGCTTGTAGCAAAAGGATATCGTCAACGACATGGTGTCGATTACGACGAAATTTTTTCACCCGTTGCCATGATTAAATCCATTCGGATAATGCTTGCTATTGCTGCATATTTCGATTACGAAAATGACAGATGGACGTCAAAACCGTTTTCCTTAACGTAAACCTTTTAGAGGATGTTTATATGCAACAGCCTGACGGTTTGGTATCAGAGCAAACCGTTAGACTGTTGCATATAAACATCCCCAAAAGGTTTCCGTTAAGGAAAGTGGGAATGTTTCGATACTTGGTAGTTATGTAGTGTAGTTGGTAGTTATGTTGTTGTGTATTTAATATGGTAGTTGTATAGTTATGTATTTAATATGGTTGTTGTGTATTTAATATGATAATTATGTAGTTGTGTATTTAATATGTTAGTTGTATAACACCTATATAAAAGCCTCTCATTTGTAAGTTTTAATTAAGTAAATGTTGACACACATTTTCTTCATAAATTATCACAATTACATAAGTTAATAAGGGAGATTCTAACGTTTTTTTAAAAAATACAATTAAATCATTAATTAATTAAATTTAACAACCACTTACGCAATGATGACGTTGATGGTTTAACTTGATCTTACATGTACCAAAAATATATATATATATATATATATATAATATATATATATATATATATATATGAAACACATGATAATATAATATAATGATAGTATTTTTTTTTTTTAAAAAAAATAACATAATTGCATTTTGTCAGCTTCCTTTAGACAACACACGTGCGTTTCGTGGTCAAACATTTGTATTGTATTCAATCAAATGTATCTTAGAAAATCAAATATTGCCCCCACGGTTGGATTATTTTTAAAAAGTGAGACTCATAAGGCTAATTTTGAATATGACCACAACCTAACTTTCATGAATTTATGCGCCTAATATTTTTCATTTTAAATGGAGAAAGTATTTTGAAATTATTATCTGGTGTTTTTGTCCAAGTCATTAATTCCTTGCATGTGTTCCACACTTCCATTTAATGTAATCAAATTTGATATTTGGTCATTCAACTAATCCGTTACAATATGAACATTATAAGACCATATTTTAAAATTATACTTTTGCACGTCTTTATTTTATATAATTGAGATTGAGTAACGATACATTAACAAATATTATAAGAAAATTATTGGAGTTGGTATTCTTACGTCAATTTATTTTACAATTATAATATAGATTATAAATAGAATAATGATATTTTTCATTTCATTATTTAATAAATGGAATCACCCATTCTCTTTTGCGTAAATAATTAATATAATTATTTAGATTAAATCTAAATGTGTTTAGATAGATTTATAAAAAAATATATACATACAAAGATCCAAGAATATGTATTGTAGCGATATAGTTACAATTAGTGTTTATTGATATTGAGAAATATATTATATAATATATTCTCGAATAGTATTCTATTAATGATAATTTACCGACACGGATCGATTGGTATATCAGATATATTAATACATGTCATATATCGGGATACAATCCGATGGATTATCTTAAATGAGCCATGAGCTTAAGAAGCTCGTATAGACATATAGGTATTTATTGTGGATGTGTACTAAATGATTCGCAAAAAACTCTTAATATAAAACTAATTACATAACTATCAATATAAGGTCTTATTGAGTTGAATAGTATAAGTGGTTCTCTTATATGAGATGTCATTGTAGTTTTATTATGTGGCCTTCTATATTTTGATACCATGCATGTCATAAGTTCTATTGACTATTTAGATAGAACAGATTTTAAGAAGCTTGGTGAAATGTTTAATGCTTTATCCACAAGAGAATAGTAGAAGCTTTATATCTTTAATCATCATAGTTTGTACTCTTGTGGAACAAGTTACGATATGTTTATGATACTGTTTATTAATAATTAAGATATTTATGAAACCCGCATAATATAAATATTCACCACCTATATTAATTCTTAGTGTCTTGACACTTTTGCTGATTTTGTCTCTTTTACTTCATACTTTAATCCTTTGAATTTATCAAATATTCATAATCATAAAACTATATGAAATAAGATAACCATTCTTTCTCTTGAATTGGATTAGCCTTCTATATGTGACATGTATGAGTTCCAATTAATTTGTTCGTTATGATATCATGTATGTTGAAAATATCTGTCAAATGAGCATATAAAGATCAAATTTAATCAATATTATGAAGAATTCATAAATTTAAATGATTCAAAAAGAAATGACCAAATATAATTTGGTATGAATTACATTGAGATGTGTCTCAGGAGCGAAAACTCCTTACACTGCCATCTCTGAATAACAATTCTTCTTGGTTAGTCAAAAATTTATTGTTAGTTTGTGTATGGTTTTTTTTAAAAATACAAAATAAAATCAAAACAAAATAATTTTTTTTTTTTTTTTTTTACATATAAAATAACAACAAAGTAAAATAAAAACAACATAATATATATATATATATATATATATATATAATATATATATATATTACATAAAACAATAACACAAAAACGAAAATATTATTTTTTTTGGAAAGAAAAACTCAACAATGAAACATAAAATAAAAACTATCTAGTCAACTATTCTCTCTCCCCTAACCAAATTGAGACATTGTCCCCAATATCTGAATAAGAAGAAACAAAGCTTAGAAGACATCACCCGATTAGTGTGGAATTGACATTGAATCTACAACACCTGCTACTAAAAAGAAAGGTTACATATTGAAACAATAAAAGAAATCGAAACAGTAAATGATATGTACTGATGGTTGTGATTGTGGCTCACATATTCCTCTGGTTTTACGTTCAGTAATGGCTTGAACGCCCTCTATGGGTCGATGATATGCTTCTCATCCAATTTTCTTATAAATTGGCAAACAAAGTCTTTTAAAGTCAGATTCCCGAGACTGTATTGTTGTCTTTCTTTTTGAAATTATGTGTGTAAGTTGCGAATCAATCTATCAATCCACTAGGATGTGTCTCAAAGTCAATGATATATTATCTAATGACTCCTTACTCAAGCCATCTTTAATGGATTGATTTTTTTCTTCGCAATTATTAGACATCATTCCTACATAATGACAACGAGTGTTGCACGTCCAACATGTGCAATTTATAACAAACACCTCATTATTTAGCTCTCTGTTTCTTAGCATAGGTGTTTTTCTCCAAACCAAGTATGTAAGAGATGAATGAATCAAGAAATTTTATGGAATTATGTTTTAAACCACTTCTTTCTTGTAAATGTTTAATATTTTTTTTGGGTGATCGACATGTTCTGACATTAGCTTTGAACTGTATTATGCTTGTCCATTTTAAAGGATTAATGCTTATATATCTTTTAAAGTCCATCAAATTCCATGTTTATGTTCTCTCAACATATTTAACAACTTACCTTCTTAATCGCTTGTCATAGAAGAATAAATTAACAAATGGTAAGTTTGTTTATCTCTAATAAATGCATACTTTAAGTCTTCTCGGGTAAGTTTGTTTATCTCTAATAAATGCATACTTTAAGTCTTCTCGCAAAGTGTACAATTCCAAATTGGGTGTTTCCTCATATTTTTCTTCTTCCAGTGTTCATAGTTTCTCAATATTTTACTTTTTTCCATCATCTTGCAATACATGTATAGAATCAAGTAAAAAATCATTAGAAATATACGAATCTAATTGTGTACTTGATTTAAGAAAATTAGATGTACAAATTTTCGTAGGATCAGATAAAATCCGATGATATATTCGTCCACAATTGGTTCAATTAGTTCTATGCTTTTGTTTTTGTTGTCCTCATCGTATGGTTTTTTTTTTACACATGTTAAAAACATTAAAATTCAACGTCATATTACCAAAGGACAAATTCATGATTTCATTCATGTAATTAATTAAAGTATTAGCTATAAATAAAAATGGACGACCAGGTATTTACAAGATTTGACTTATAACTGTCTGCTACAGGTTGTGTTTCCAATACAATAAAATCCATATGATATGAATTTATCGAATTGTAATAACAGTCTTTAATAATTCCCTTCGGTACCTTGACTGATCTATCGATAAAAAAAAGTAGGTTAGGTTGGTTTTAAACTCGCCAATATTAAGTCGTTGGTAAATCAAAAATGGAAGCAAATTGACACTGGCTCCAAGATCAAGCGAAACATGTTCAAATTTTGATTTTCAATAATACATGAAATAGTTAGACAACCAAGGTCCTTGTATTTTAGTGCATTATTGGTTGATAGAATAGAACTTACTTGTTCAGCTAGAAAATCTTTCTTTCTTACTTGATGTTTCCTTTAACAGTGCACAAGTCTTTCAGAAATTTGCATAAGATGATATTTATTGGATGAAATCTAATAAAGGAATATTGACCTTCACATGTTTGAATATTTCAAATATCTTTTGGGGAATGGTTCAATTTATTTATTTTTATTACTTGAGGAAATGGAAGTGCATGAGAAAAATTATTATCATCAATGATAGTAATGGTTCATCAACCCTTCCTACCATCTGAATATGATTTATTTTCAACTTCTCGAGGTTCAAGAATAGGTCTGTTGATGACCTTACCACTGCGAAGAGTAATAACTGATTTAACTTGGTCTATGTGTTGACTATCAGAACTACCCTCGTAAGGGTTTTGATGACTCTTGGGGTTTGGTTATGATGGTGCAGGAAATTTTCCTTTCTCATTAATGGTCAAAGCAAATATGGTTTTGGAAAAAGAATTTTTCAGATCAATTAGTGTTTGCACATTTTGGTCATTGATGACTTCTTGTTTCTCAATGAATGCATGCAATATATTCTCAAGGGTTTTCCTAGGTGATGGGAAATATGGTGCATAATTTTGGGAATTTTGGAAATTTTGGTGTACCTGGGGAGGTTGTTGCAATGATTTTGCTTGGTTATCATTCCTCTAATTGAAGTTTGGATAATTTCTCCAGCCAGAATTGTAGGTTTGAATTTGGTTTATTGAAAGTGTTTATAGAACGTATTTAGTTATGGAGATATTCTTGCAGGGCTGACAAGGTTAGGCAAATTTGTGTGACATGTTCATTTGAATTACAGATTTGACAAATTGACTTGATATGATCACTCTTTCTCGTTTCTAATGTCTCAATTTTTTTAGCGAGAGATGCAAATTTAGTAGAAAGTTCATGATATTCCTTAAGGTTAAATATATCTCTACCATATGATTATGGTTTTACAGACGACTCATAGGTGCTAATTGTATCTCATTGTTGTGCATTTTCTGCTATGTGTTATAAGTAGTCTAGTGCATCTTTGGGATTTTTGTCCATAAACTCACCATTACACATCATTTCCACTACTTGTCTACCCTAAGGAGTTAACCCTCATAGAAATAGGAAACCAGCCTCCATGTTTCAAATCTGTGATATGGAAAAACATTCAACATCTCTTTAAATCTCTCTTAACATTGGTACAGTGTTTCCCCCGACTCTTGTGTGAAAGTTGTGATTCTCCTCTTAAATGAGTTTTTCCTGTGAGGAGGAAAGAATTTTTTTCAGAAACTGTTCTTGCAAATCATCTATGTTCTTATGGATTCTGACATAAGGTTCTACAACCAAATTTTAGCTTTATCCTTTAAAGAAAAGGGAAAAAAATTTAATCGAATTATATTCATGCTTCAATTTTAATCTGTGCAAGTATTACATACCTCTTCAAATTCTCTTAAATGCTGATAAGAATTTTCTGATTCTAGACTGTGGAATGTAGGTAAAAGTTAGATGACACTTGATTTAAAATTTAAACGTGATGCATCTGGGGGGAAAACAATGCAAGATGGTGATCATGTCATAGTGGGATTCATGAATTGTCTAAGTGTCCTAGGATGATTAAGATTGTCATGCAGAGACTCATTTTCTTCCTGGTCAACTGGATTTTCAACTCGGATAGGTGGGTTTTCATTTTGATTCTCGGCCATTTTGACTGACAATGAAGGTGATAAAGACTATCTATCTAATTTATCGCTAGATGATCGAGACTAGGGATAGCAATGGGTAGAGTTTGGTGCGAGTTTGTCATTACCAAACTCGCACCTGCATATATAAATAAATTACCAAACATGCACCATACCCGCTGCGGCTTTTAATTTTCATTACCAAACCCGCACCCGCATATAAAAATAAATTATCAAACCGCATTGGTACCCAGTTGATTTTTACGGATTTTTAAAATATTGAATTCCATTGTCCTCTTAATAATATAATTTTTTTAATTAAATATTGATACTTTTTCATAACATATAAAAAAGAAAATATTTGACAGTTTACAAATTGGACACATAAATAAAAACTTAAAATATTTATAACATAATGTCAAAATCATATCATCACAATCACATCCATGAATTACTAGCTGGATATCCTTCCTTATTTTAAATTCTTATCATCAAAATTATTGAACCATGACCAGAAGCAATTCAAAAATATTAAGAGAGAGCAATTCAAAAATTGTAAGTTAGTGATTCCTTTTATATGAGAGATTGCTTTTACCCTAAAAAAAAACTTGTGGGTAGCGGATACCCGCAATGGGTATCCTCTGGTTTTGCTTAATTACCAAACTCGCACCAAACCCACAACGGATTATGTTTTAAGTTACCAAATCCGCTTAAATATTTACCAAATCCTACCCATTGCGGGCGGGTTTTTAAGGATTTGCGGGTTTGCGGGCGAAATTGCTATCCCTAATCAAGTCTAATGTCCCATGCAACCTAAATGTAGACTATATGCTAAAATTTAAATATGAAAATGCAATACTTACATAAACAAGTGAATTTTTTTAAAATAAATTACATAAAAAATACAAATGTAGTGATTAAAAAATGAGATACAGAAAATACAAAATAAAAAATAAATAAATAAAATTCGAATAAAATAAAATAAAATAAAATAAATACAAGGATTTTAAATTATTATTCTATTTAATAAATTATATTCCCCGGCAATGGCGCCAAAAACTTGACACGCTCACAAAGTGGTTCTTTTACTCCCAATCATAAGAGTGTCGAAGTAATAAAATAACCCGATAAGACCGAGGTCGATCTACATGGAATAGATTTAATAAGATAAAATAATAATTTGAGTGAAAAGAAAAGATTGAATTGTTTGAGTCATTGAAAATTTTAAATTAAACTGTAATAATAAAATAAAATGTTGGGGCTAGAAGATTCATTTTTAATATTTCAAATTTAGAAATCTCACTTTTTACAATATAAATTGTCAATATTACCCAATTAATTTATTTCTGGAATTAATTATGCCATAAAGGCGGTAATAACTTTGTCTATAACAAGTCTAGTGAGGTACTCAATTATGCCAAATAAATAAAATCAGCCATATAGGCGGTAACAAAATTTGCCAATAGTTAATCCAGATTTAAATTAAGTATTAAGTATTAATCATTAGATTACAATTTATATATTATAATATAAGTGAGATTAATCTATATTTTCATTTTAAAAGTTTCACTCTTTACTCCAGCAAAAAGAAATTAGCTACTCATAATTTGAATAAAAACACACATGATTTTATTACTGAAAGAAAAAGAAATTACAAGAAAGCTTTTAAAATAATAAAACACACAAGAGTTAGAAATCCACAAATTTTCAGAGAAAACTATAGATTCTAGACTAAGGAAAATGAGGTACTGAGCACCTCTTAATTTCAATTGCAATTGCAAAATCAATTGCAATTGTAATTAATTCATGTTTGATGGAGGATGTGATAGCAATCCACCGAAAGGTGGAATGCTATCATCCAATTATTATTATTATTATTATTATTATTATTATTATTATTATTATTATTATTACTTATAACACAATTTGGATATTTCATCAATTTCGGCCTTGAAAACTTCATAACTATAAAATCTTGTCAACAACAAAGTTGTATACTTTTAAGTCTTCTTTCATCTGGAATTAGAATCACTTCAATCTGATATCGGAGTAAAAAGTTATGACCAAAATATGAAAATTACGCATGATTGAAATTTCTGAATTTGTACACCGTTAGAACGCCATTTTAAGTTTTTACCTCCAAAATCCAAATGTCATGTATGCATCCAAATTATTATTTCACCTACATAAGAATTAAAAATCACTATAAAAATATATAAAATATAAATTTAATTATTATTTTATAAATATGTTAAACTAAAGAGATTAATGAAACTAGAAGTATAAAATGATTAATTTTTCTTTTAATAAACGTACACTTTTAGTGTTAATCAGATAGCTTGATCATCAATCATGTATGCTTATCCAAGCATTGATTTGCACCTCATGTTGCTTTCTTGGAAGTTCTATAAAAATAAATATTTTGGACACAGGCATTAAATGCCTTTAACATAATTTTAGTTTTAATACTTTTAGTATTAATTAAAATTTATTGCTAGATATTTTAAGGATAAATTAATTTACTAATTATTATGTTTTAATAATCATTATGTTAAAATTTATTCCAGATAAAATAGGAAAGTCATAATGATCTCACTTAAGTCTCATTTATCTTAGGCTCTTACCGTCATTTCGATAAGACCATCTTGACATTCTTCTCTTAAACAAATCATATCATTATTAATTCTCGTCCTTTTATTGTACTTTATTAAGGTCTCATATTTTATAAATCAAATATTATTTACAAATATGCATTAATGGTAAATCATACATTACAATTCAATACATAATATTACAGATACTTATTTATGATTATTTGTTTCGGACTTTTGGTATGAGGGTCTCATATTTAAATTATTACCAAATTTTAATCCTAATTTGTTCTTGTTCAAGCTGTGTGTTGACGACTGATTTTCGTCTCATGGGCAATAAGGGAATATCCCTCCCTGGACAATCCTCCCCCAACTGTGAATTTATTTGGTTATGTGAGACCAAAAGTAAACTTAGTGGAATGTGGAAAAACACGCAGATTGACAAGAGAGTTTAACGTGGTTCGGTGGATTTGTTCCAGCCTACGTCCACGGGCACAAACTAGGTGGGAGTTTTATTACCAAGAACTGACTCGACCAACCTATTTTGAATAAGGTCGGCGTATGGTCGAGTAGTTGAAAGAGATTACAATTGCTATTCGAAAAAAACTCTCTCTCAAACATGAGACTACCTTCCCTTTATATACTCCTCAAAATATTATATTGTTCTTCCCACTTGCAATGTTTCCCACGTGATGCCTGGCCGATTTGACGGGTTCTCTGCCCTAGGTCTGCTCTTGCCGAAAGTAAGCCTACAGCCTGACGGTTCTGCCGCATCAACTCTGCTTTATCCTCTGCCACACGCAACAATAATGGTGGCAGCCTGGAAGGTGCCTCTGGGAAATGACACGTGTAAAGGCAAAGATCCTTCTGTTCTTATCTTTTGTTAGGCTTTAAGAGGTCGGCCAAATAATTTGCCGAGCTTCCCAAAATCACTTCTGCCATGGCCCGAGCTAAACGAACTTATCACCTTGTTCCAAGGACTGAATGGACATAATCTGATTTCTCGACCTAATGTGGTCAGCTGCAGTTCTGATGCGGTCGGCTTCTGGAAACTGTACCAAATCATATACTCTGGTCGGCCAAATCCGGGAGATTGTGTCCGGACTCTCTGCCGGGCCGAGGAGTGGCTAATACTTTCTGAACACCCGTCCCTTTTGGAAAAAAAAAAGGAAATTCAATCTTTGCTCCTGGTCGCACTGTTCAATGTACTTATTGAAACAAACCATCAACATATGTCCCCTAGTTCTCGATATCAACGAGTTAGTGAGTTGAAGCCGGGAACTATGAAAAAGATAGTGTGCTGATCATTCGGTCGGTGGTCGCTCCATGAACCATGGAGAAAACTACCTCTGGTGCCAATCAAGCATTCTCTTGCCATCTCCATGCATTCGGTCACTGAGAATCCTGCTATCGATTCAGTTCTATAGAGGGAAGCTCTCGGATGACGAAGTTGTTACACTACTTGCCCCTCCTTCGGAGAAAATTCAATATCCCGAACTCCCGTCTGCCGTGCTCATATCCTCAGTTCTTGAGGAGTTGCTGCCTGAGGTTCCTATCAATGTTCCCAAAGTACCTGTAACTGAAGCTGAAACCCCTTCTGCTGAGCCCGAGTCAGAGGTCATGCCTCTTGAAACTGATCGATTTGAACCCATTGCCCTTGTGCGGGCTGATGAAAGAGAGTAACCCCGAGGCAGCTCTTTGTAGGCGGCTCTTTGTAATAAATAATATACTTGTGCTTTTGCAGTAGTATCTGTAATTTTCTTTCTCTTGCCTATCTCTGATTGCTCTATTTCCTGTCTTTCATACTTTGCATGATATCATCTTCTAACTTGTTAACTTGCTCTTCCGAATTTGGATGTGAGGAGAAAATCTGAGCCCGATCAATTTTGAATCCGGCCATGGGGGAACACTCCGTTCCTGAGCCGATTATGATCCATTCGGTGGGACGTAACCCGACCTCGAGATGAGAGAAAAACTTGGCTCTAGAGAAATTCTACGTCCCAAGACCAAAGAGGCTGACTCGGTGGGACATAACTCAACCCCGAGCTGAGAGAAACACTTGGCTCTGGGGGAATGTTACATCCATAGACCAAAGAGACTGACTCGGTGGGACATAACCCGACCCTGAGCTGAACAACCAAGCGGCCTCGGCAGAATGAATCCAGCCCCAAGCCAAATATCCATACGGCCTCGACGGAACGAATCCACCCCCAATGGTATAATGAGGCCTCGGCAGAATGAATCCAGCCCCGAGATGAATAACCATACGGCCTCGGTGGAACGAATCCAGCACCGAGCCGAATAGCCATATGGCCTCGGCGGAACGAATCCAGCTCTGAGCCGATGATATAATGAGGCCTCGGCGGAATGACTCCATCCCCGAGTTGAATAACCATACGGCCTCGGCGGAACGAATCCAGCCCCGAGCCGAATAACCAAACGGCCTCAGTGGAATGAATCCAGCCCCGAGCCGAATAACCAAGCATCCTCAGTGGAATGGATCCAGCCCCGAGCCGAATAACCATACGGCCTCGACGACATGAATCCAGCCCTGAGCCGATGGTATAATGAGGCCTCAGCGGAACGAATCAAGCCCCGAGCCGAATAACCATACGGCCTCAGCGGAATGAATCCAGCCCCGAGCCGAATAACCATACGGCCTCGGCGGAACGAATCCAGCCCCGAGCCGATGGTACAATGAGGCCTTGACGGAATGAATCTAGCCCCGAGCCGAATAACTATACGGCCTCGGCTGAATGAATCTAGCCCCGAGTTGATGGTACAATGAGGCCTCGGCAGAACGAATCCAGCCCCGAGATGAATAACCATACGGCCTCGGCGGAATGAATCCAACCCCGAGCCGAATAATAATCGAGACTTACACAGAAGGGAAAGAAATCAACCTTTGAGGCTCTGCTAACCCTGGCGCGGGCGTCCCATTGCCAGACCAGCGAAAAATAAAAATAAAGATTAGAATAAAGTAAAGTTGATAAAAGGTGGGGGTGAGTTAGCATATACCCCAGACGAAAATATTTCACAAGTGCAAATAACAACTCGGATGTCTCGAGACAGCATCCTGCCCGAGATCTCCAAAATATAATTCTGAACCTTACAATTCAGTGTCTCGGAAAGCCGAGATATGGATCAATGAGCGGCCGAGACCCTAAGGGCAAAAACCTCCTCATGTTGGGCGGCTCTGGAGCCTACATACGCCACGAGGGCAGAAACCTCCCCGTGCCATGCTTCTCCTGATCCAATCGGTCAAGCTAAACCTACGAAAACACACTCCTCGAAGTCACCTCCCCTAAATCGGTTAGACAGATTGCTTCACGGGGGAACTCCCTCCCCGCGGTCGTCATCCCGGGGTGACACTGCTGACTCGGTTAGACAGATTATTTCACGGGGGAACTCCCTCCTCGCGGTCTTCATCCTGAGGTGCTCCTCAAAAATGCAAGTCATAGGGTAGTTACGCTCCGGCCTTGATTTACGAGGGGTTCGCGCTTTCCCACATATACTTCATCCATTGAAGCGATCTTGATCCACTTAAAATGAAAGGAACAAGGTCAGCGCACTTCCACCTCGGGGTTTGATAATAACACTAGTGCTTGGCATGTCACGGGTTTGGTGCCCTTCTTGATCTCAATTCAACCCTTCGCATCGAGTATATCCCCGGAATATTGAAAACAACTTTCGTATTCTTTTAACAAACAAGTAAGATAGACAAGTTTCTTAAAGAAAATAAGAGTTTTATTCATATTCAAAGGACCCACTGCCCTTCTTACAACTCTTTACGAGACACTTTAAGAGAGGCTTTTACAATGTGTTCTTCTGCTTCTTGTTTTACGGTCTGACCATATCCTCCAACCCGAGCTCCGAGACCTTCCGATGTGTATGCCAAAGTTGTAAACCTCACCGACAAGTTGGTTCTTGCTTCGGGGCTTATTCAGATCTGTCTCGTCCGCTCTTGCTTCCGGACCATACCGACCAGGTTCCCTCACGCCGAGTCCTCCATAGGCATCCTTCAACAATGTAATTTCCCAGGATCTTGCATATCCCGAGAAAATCTGGGAGTCTAGTCGAGGTCTTCAGTTTTCACTCCTTGCGGTTCTCCCGTATATTTTTTACCGCCTTTCTTCTTATTCGGGGAAGACCACTGCACTAATTGAGGACTGGCCTGATGGGCGTCCCTCCCCTCCCTTGGCTGACTAGCTTCCCGACCGATCTTTCAGTACAGGTAACCTTTGAAACTGAAGATTGGTAGCTGAGCATGCGCAATACCTTCCCACAGAGGGACTTGGTCAGCCGCTGCCAACAGACGTCTTTCATCCGCAATATTACATTCCATTCTACAACTCACCCTGGGTGGATGGCCGTTGGCTAACCTTTTTACATTCCATTCCACAACTTATCAAGAAAAGGATTTTGTTGCCGACATCCCCTTTTCCATACAAATCTATTCTTTTTCTGATTCTGATCTGCTTCTTTCCATCCATTCTGCTGTTGAACTATTCACCAACCTACAGTCTCTACCTTTCACCATCGTCTTACCACGAAATTTGCTTTTCGCTTTTTCCCCACAGACAACACCAACTATTGACGGCTAATTTTCGTCACAGGGGCAATAAGGGAATATCGCTCCCGGTACAATCCTCCCCCAACTGTGAATTTATTTGGTTATGGGAGACCAAAAGTAAACTTAGTGGAAGGTGGAAAAACACACATATTGACAAGAGAGTTTAACGTGGTTCGGCGGATTTGTTCCAGCCTATGTCCACGAGCACAAAATGGGTGGGAGTTTCATTGCCAAGAACTGACTCGGCCGACTTGTTTTGAATAAGGTCGGCTTATGGCTGAGCAGTTGAAAGAGATTACAATTGATATTCGAAAAAAAACTCCCTCTCAAACATGAGACTACCTTCCATTTATGTACTCCTCAAAATATAATATTGTTCTTCCCACTTGCAATGTTTCCCACGTGATGTCTGACCGATTTGACGGGTTCTCTGCCCTAGGCCTGCCCTTGCCGAAAGTAAGCATGCAGCCTGACGGTTATGCCGCATCAACTCTGCTTTCTCCTCTGCCACACGCAACAATAATGGTGACATCCTGGAAGGTGCCTCCGGGAAATGACACATGTAAAGGCAATGATCTTTCTGTTCTTATCTTCTGTTAGGCTTTAAGAGGTCGGCCAAGCAACTTACCGAGCTTCCTAAAATCACCTTCGCCCTGGCTCGAGCTAAACAAACTTATCACCTTGTTCCAGTGACTGGATAGACATGTTCTGATTTCTCGACCTAATGTGGTCGGCTGCAGTTCTGATGCGATCAGCTTCTGGAAACTGTACCAAATCATATACTCTGGTCGGCTAAATCTGGGAGATCGTGTCCGGACTCTCTGCTGGGCCGAGGACTAGCTAATACTTTCTGAACACCCGTCCCTTTTGGAAAAAAAAAAGAAATTCCATCTCTGTCCCTGATCGTGTACTGTTCAATGTACTTGTCGAAACACACCATCAACACTATGTTATCAATTAGAAATGAATCTATTCCTAAAATCTTATAGCATCAACTAAATAAGGTAATTTCCTAAATCAAAAATAATGAAATCCCTACCATCCTTTGAAATTCTAGGAGTAAAAAGAATTGAATTTCAAATTAATAAAATCATTACAGTACTAAAATTGACCCATCGGCTGACAAAATAACTATTGAGGTTGTCACAAAAATCTCATAACCGCCTTCGTTTTTGCCTTAACCATTTTCATACAAAATAACTTGTCATTTTTCCAAACCGATTTGGCAATGAACAATAAAAATCGTTTGCTGATTTTGGCTAAATCGGTTTCGCAAGCCGGCTAGTCGCTTTCTCCAAATGGTAAGCTTTTTTGTCCAAACTAGTTTGCGGAATCTAAAAACTTATTTTGTACTTGAATGTCTATATATCACAAGTCAATAAATCTTGAAATGATTTCCAAATATTTCATAATATTTTTATATCATTTCATTGCACAATTTAATTATAGAATCACATACGTTTAGTGTATGACCCATTAGATTCTTTCTTGAGTTGATAATTGAGATGTACATGTTAAAATTTCATATAATTTATCCTATAATGAAATCGTACATCATATATATGTTATTCTCCATATATCATGAATCATACCTAACAATATATGAATGAAAGCAAAAATATTTTCACGAATGATTTGTAAGTATATTCCGCACCTTATAATGATCAACTCTTTTATTATGCATGCTTATTAGATCCTTATTTTGTTCTTGGAACACTAACAATGGTATCATGAGCCTAATTTAAGCATGATAATTTTAGGGTTCTTGAATCTTAATATTTGGGGCTTTTTGATTTTGAGCATGATTTTTTGAAATTGATGCTTTGAGTATGTTTACAACATGATAACTTAGAGTTATGCATGATTAGATTTCAAATAAATCAAAAGCAACAAAATATAAAAAATGCTTAGTGTGGCCGAAAGTTACTGTCCTTGTGCACTGCAGTTTTTGTTTTTTGTAACATGAAATAATGTGTTTGGATGCATGTTTAAATGATGATAGTTGGTTTAATATGATTAGAATCAATGTCTATAATGTTCATGTTAAAATCAAAGTGCATGTTGAGCATGAAATGATGATCTTAGGCTTCAATATGTCTCAAGCATGCAATGATGTGTTTTTTGGCTTGATTTTATGTTAAGCATGAATTATTTGTTTAAGCATGATTAATTAAGTTAATTAATATTTTGGAAATATTGAGTTTAATTAATTAATTATGGCTAATACACTTTAATTAAAATAATTGTGATATTTGGAATATTATAATTATGTAAATATGCCTTTAAAATTGAATTGGGCTAAAAGTGTGTATTTGGGCCTAATGGGCTTGGTTTGACCAAGTTTGGTTTTGGACTTTTGGATTGGATCCAATTGGGCCCAAAACCAATTCCATGAAGTCCAAATACATGACTTGACCCTTTAAAGTATTTGATTGGGCCTAATGGGCCTAAATTGATTTGATGGCAATAGGGTGATTCCTATTGGGCCTTGGCATTTTGGGTTTGATCCATTATGGCCAAAGCCCATGCCTTAAGAATCAATTAAAAGCCCATTGGACTTTAATTAAAAAGACATTGGATGTTATTGGGCCTTTGAGACCCATCAAGATTGGATTTGGAATCCAAGTCGTTAAGGCAACTATGTAAGTGTAAATATTTAATTTGGAATTAAATAAGAATTAGTATTGAATACAAATAAATTGGATTTAAGTTGTAGTTCGATATAATTCAAGAATACGTACTCAAAAGTATTTATTCTCAAACGAGTTGGACTCGCGCAAATCAAATCATTGTTTGAACATTGGATGGTCATTAATCAAAGATTAATTAATTGGATTAAATTGATTGTAATAACATGTTTTGATTGAATACATAAATGTGATGTATGAATAACGTATATCAGATGGATATTAGAAGGGCAAGGGCAATTTTGGAAATTGTAATAAGTTTAGAATTTATTAAATTGGACCTGCGTGTCCAGCCTTTAATCTCTTTACTCCGTGTAATTCTCTTCTCACCTATTCCCCTCTATGTATATGAGGTTTCTTTATTGTATTTTGTAAAAGGGTAGGAGTTAGAATAGTTCTAGTCGGGGAGAGGAAAGTGAGCGATTTGTTCTAGGAACAATCTGTTTAAATATCCATCCGCATATCGTTATTAATTTACTTTTGCGCCTTATGATGTTTTAGAAGCATGCTTAAGGGTGTATGATGAGACCTAATCAAAGATAATAAATTGGATGCCAATTTACGCGAAAAACCCTCAAAAACATATTAAGCTTTTTTCCTTCCGTTGAGTGATTCTTACTCAAGATCCAAAGTTGGCATTGGCTTGTTGGCCAAAGTCAAGGCCTTTGTCAATTGCGGATGTGTTTGAATCATGAAGGTTTTGTTACATATCGGTGTCTTGTCCAAGTTGTGATTTGTTGGCCAAAGTCAAGATCACTTCTTGTCCATCGACATTGATTACGAAACTTTCCATGTCAATGGGTCCCGCTTAACTGGAATCATTAAGCTTGTTGTGCCAAAGCCAAGGCTTAGTTGATTCAGAGGAAAAAGGTTAGGAAAATATGTTTGACATATTGGCATATATAAAGTATATGTGTTTCGGACTTGGATGTCCACCTACCGGATCTAGGAATTGGATAAGATCCAATTGATCTTCGAGATCTACCTAGTTAAGTTTCATACAGCTTGTTGGCCAAAGTCAAGGTTGTATGTTATTTAACGGGATCCTAGCCCACTAGGAAACTAGGTTTCCCGAGTACTCGACAGAGGGTTAGAGGCTCGCCGAAAAATAGTGGGAGGCTAGTATTGAATTTGCAATTTCATTCAGATACTTAGCTTTACGCGCTTTCAAATAATTTCGTCAATATTACTTTATTAGTTGGACTAATATATTGTTATTTTTCTATGTAACAGTTAGACTGTACCCATTATCGTTGACTAGATAGTTAGACTATCGTAGATCAAGATGACTGGCAAAGGAAATGTCCGCGATATTATCATGGGAGATAATGTCTTCAAGGGCACAAATTTTGCAGATTGGGAAATGAACCTTAAGATTGTCTTAGGTTCAGAGAGGCTGTTGTATACTATACAAAGACCTCTTGGGCCAAAACCCGGACCGACTGAGACACTTGAGCTGGAGCTTTGGAAGACTCACAGCGATGATTGTGACACAACTCAGTCCATTATGCTTGCTTCGATGACTCAGCACTTTCGCAGACAAAATAGGGACTTGGATCCTTATAATATGTTGGCAAGGTTGCAAGATCTGCATCGCTCTAACAAGAGGATGCAGAGGTACGAGTTAGTCAATAAGCTCTTTCGCTCACGCATGACAAATGGCATGTCCGTTGAGTCCCACGTGGCTCAGATGGTCGCCGACATCGATGAGCTGGCCAACATGGGGATTGTCTTTGAGGCAGAGATTACTGTGGACATGGTCCTGCAATCCCTCCCCGATACTTGGAGACAGTTCATCATAAATTATAATTTGATGAACACCAGTGATACTCTTGGAGAGTTACTGTCAACTCTCAAGGAGGCTGAAAAGGAGTTTCAAAAGGGCAACAAGCGCGGGGCGCACTTTGTATCGACATCTCATGGACCTAGGGCTGGGCCCAAGGCAACTGGAGGTGTGCGAAAGAAGAAGCATATGCAAAAGGGCAAGGCCAAAAAGTCAAAGGCTTCTGGGAAGCCAAAGGACAAATCTCAAGATGTTTGCCTACAGTGCGGCAAGCGGGGTCACTGGAAGCGTGACTGCCGTGAGTACAAGGCGCTTCAGAAGGAGATAAAGACGGGCAAGGCACCGGCCTCAGGTATGTTTGTTATTGAGATAAACATGGCTACTTCTAGTTTTAAAAATTGGATTTTTGATTCTGGTTGTGGTACTCATATATGTACTGATGCGCAGGATCTGCAGATTAGCAGGAGACTGGCTTCAGGAGAGATTGATCTGCGTGTTGGAAACGGGACACCTGTTGCTGTTTTGGCCGTGGGCACTTTTGTTTTAGAACTGCCTTCGGGACATGTACTTAAACTATCAGACTGTTATTATGTACCTAGTTTGACTAGGAATATTATCTCGGTATCTTGTTTGACCCAATGCGGGTACACTTTTGTATTCCGAAACACTGGGTGTTTTGTTTATAAAGATGATTTTGAGATATGTTCAGCTGATGCTAATAATGGTCTTTATATTTTGAATATAAATCAATCTCAAACATATAATGTAACAAACAAAAGGCTCAAACTAAATAACAGAGATGAGACTTACATGTGGCATTGTCGTCTGAGACACATTAACAAGACTCGCATATCCACACTTTCGAAGAGTGGGTACTTGGACGGATTTGATCCAAATTCATATGACGTCTGCGAATCTTGCTTATTAGGCAAAATGCCTAAATCACCTTTTAGCGGTAAAGGTGTACGCGCCACCGAACTGTTAGCCCTCGTTCATAGTGACGTTTGGGGCCCATGTCTAGCCAGGCTAGAGGTGGATTTGAATACTTCGTAACCTTTACGGATGATGCATCGCGTTATGGTTATGTGTATCTTATGAGACACAAGTCGGAAACTTTTGAGAAATTCAAAGAGTTTCGACACGAAGTTGAAAAACAGACCGGCAAGAGTATAAAGACATTACGGTCAGACCGTGGTGGCGAGTACTTGAGCAATGAGTTTCTAGATTACTTGAAAGAATATGGTATTCTTTCACAGTGGACTCCTCCTGGAACACCGCAATTAAACGGTGGTATCCGAACGGAGAAACCGAACTCTGTTGGACATGGTAAGGTCTATGATGAGTCGCACTGAGCTACCTATTTCCTTCTGGGGATATGCATTAAACAGTGCAGTTCTTATTTTGAATAAGGTTCCGTCAAAGTCTGTACAACAGACACCATATGAGATATGGACAGGAAAGAAACCGGGTTTCTCATTCCTAAAGATTTGGGGATGCTGGGCATACGTCAAACGTTTGGAAGGTACCAAACTTGAACCCAAATCGGATAAATGCCTATTCGTAGGATATCCTAGGGAAACCAAAGGATATTACTTCTATCACCCACGAGAGAACAAAGTATTTGTTGCTCTACATGCGGTTTTCCTTGAGAAGGAATTCCTAAATACAGTGGTAAGTGGGAAGAGTAGAACTCGATGAAAATCGGAGTGATACTGTTCCTGGCATAGAATCCTCAACGGAACAAGAACAGTCCATCCGGGATGAGACTGTACCACAATCTTCTATTACACAAGGACCGCGTAGGTCGGAGAGAGTCAGGAACCAACCTGAGAGGTATGGGTTTTCTGATCTCACCTCATGTAGATATTAATCTCATTGAGGAAGACGAACCGGCTACGTATGAGGAAGCGATACAAGATATCGATTCCACTTTATGGCAAGAGGCCATGAAGTCCGAAATGGATTCCATGTATACCAACCAAGTTTGGACACTGGTTGATGCACCAGAAGGCGTAAAGCCTATTGGATTCAAATGGATCTTCAAGAAGAAGACCGACATGGAAGGCAACGTACAAACGTACAAAGCTAGGCTTGTAGCGAAGGGTTATCGTCAACGACATGGTGTCGATTACGACGAAACTTTCTCACCCGTTGCCATGATTAAATCCATTCGGATAATGCTTGCTATTGCTGCATATTTCGATTACGAGATATGGCAGATGGACGTTAAAACCGCTTTCCTTAACGGAAACCTTTTGGAGGATGTTTATATGCAACAGCCTGACGGTTTTATCGTGCCTAAACTTGCAAACAAGGTTTGTAAGTTAAATCGGTCCATTTATGGACTGAAGCAAGCATCGCGGTCATGGAACCAACGTTTTGATGAGATCATAAAAGAATATGATTTCATTCAAAACGAGGATGATCCTTGTGTATATAAGAAGGTTAGTGGGAGCGCACTGACATTCATTGTCCTTTATGTTGACGATGTATTGCTTATGGGCAATGACATTCCCATGTTAACATCGGTGAAAGCTTGGCTTTCATTAAAATTCTCCATGAAAGATCTGGGAGAAGCAGCCTTTATTCTAGGAATAAAGATCTACAGGGATAGATCTAGAAAGCTGCTTGGACTCTCTCAGAGTACGTACATTGACAAAGTGTTGAAAAGATTCAACATGGATCAGTCCAAGAGGGGACTGTTGCCAGTGTCACATGGCATCTCTCTCTATCTAAGGACATGTGTCCTAAAACTCAAGATGAGAGGAATAGCATGAGTCGGATACCGTTCGCCTCGGCAGTCGGATCGATCATGTATGCCATGATATGTACTCGACCTGATGTCTCGTATGCTTTGAGCATGTGTAGTCGCTATCAGGCCGATCCAGGTGATGGTCACTGGATGGCAGTTAAGAACATCCTTAAGTATCTTAGACGAACTAAGGATGCTTTCTTGATTTATGGAGATGGAGAACTTGAGGTAACTGGGTATACCGATGCAAGTTTCCAAACCGATAAAGACGACTCTAAGTCGCAATCCGGGTACATATTTTGTTTGAACAACGGAGCAGTAAGCTGGAAATCTTCCAAGCAAGAGACTGTTGCCGATTCAACAACAGAAGCGGAGTATATTGCTGCATCTGAAGCAGCAAAAGAGGCAGTTTGGATCCGTAAATTCCTAATTGGATTAGGAGTAGTTCCGTTAGCAGCTGAGCCCGTTCCATTATTGTGTGACAATAACGGGGCTATAGCGCAGGCTAAGGAACCACGGTCTCATCGTGAGATCATACATCGTGGCGATGTGAAGATCGAGAAGGTCGCATCAGATGACAACATTGCAGACCCGCTGACGAAAGCTATTTCACAGTAAAAGTTTGAGAAGCACATACATAGTTCAGGTGTTAGATGCTTGAGTGACTGGCTATAGGCCAAGTGGGAGATTGTTAGACAATTATGACCCATAGCGTCACTGTTTTGTAAAAGACATTGTGTTTTGTACAAAATTGACTATGTAATATTGAAATTGCCTTTTATCATTTCGTAATTTATTTACTATGATATATAAATGGTAAAAGTCCATATGATTAGTTCCGGATTGAGATGATATGAGACAGTATCAATCCATAAAGGTTTAATCATTAAATATCCCTAGTCGTAGTATTATCGAGACTGGACATCGATAATGCGGAATAGACTAGTATTGCACTTGTGGCGTGTTGTGAGGGCATAACGGCACAGTTCTCATATGTTTAAGTATAGGATACTTATGCAAGTGCAATAGGAGGTTGTGTTTTACCGATGGTACGGAAAACAGCTTCGCTCTGGATAGACCCCGCGGAATCCCATTGGTAGTATGTATATGTGTCTATGGGAGTCCGCGTCAGGGTAGAGATGTATTTGGTCTTAACCTGAGACTTACATCGCTAATACTTGCGACAATCGGTAAACTTTGGTTTTGGTCGTCCAGGACTTTAACAGGTTCTGTGTACGCCTCTATTGGGTTTATCGAGAATCGTAGTGTATTGGATGTGATGTCAAGACGGAAGTATCACTCCAGACATATGAAGATGATGATCACGCAGGGATTCATAACTCGTTCTCTATTGTGTTGCAACCATCGGGATAATGTGACAAGGTCATGATTATCCGATTCAAAGAGACTAGTTGTTTGATATCCGATATGTGCTTCGTACGGGGCAGACACTATTCCAGCCCCAGGCCTAGCACGTGACATCAGATACTGGATCGAAATACGAGATACTAGGTAGTCTACGTCTGACATAGATTATATATTCCAGTAAGAATATTTCTGGAGAATTGGGTAGGCACGGTGCTTTGCTAGAAGCCAACCATGTCTTGTAAATCGGTAAGCACGTAGTACGAGGTACTCGCTTTATCGGATAGTCCGATTACAGATTTACTGCCAACATATCCAGAGTGTAGAGCTTTAAAAAAAATTTTGAGATCCAAGATCTCCAAGATCCAAGCTTTAGGATGATTCCAAGCTTTAAGATGATTCCAAGCTATTGAGGAGTTTCCCTATCACCTTTGTTCACTTCCAAAGTGCTAGCTTTTGATGATTTGAAAATCAAATCAAAGAGAGGAGAGGCTATGAAATTCGGCCAAGGAAGGAAGACCAAGTCTAGGGTTTTCAATTTTTCATCTAATGAATGTCTTGGCAAAATGTGTGTGTCTAGCCTTTTTGTTTTTCACCTTTTAGTAAAACCTTTTCACTTTTACCCTAAACTTGGTAGGTTGGTAAATGGTTTCTAAAAAGTAAAAACAAGGTAGTTGTGTGGTGGGAACACCTACCACACTTTTGGCTCCAAATATTTAAATCGAAATTCAAATATCTCTACGGGCATTTGACGCGGCTCGGTTCCGTTTAATCCGATTAAACGATCCTTCGTCGCTAATAATTAAATCCAATTTAATTAAATAACGATGCCTCGTAAATATATTCGAACGTCGTTCACGAACTAATTCTAAATTAATTCGTTCGTTCGCATTAAAGTCCGACTTTAATCTCGTAATGAAATCCAATCCATTTTAATATATCCGATATATTAATTTTAGCTCGTTTGAATAAATTAAATAGAAAAATCAAATTTAACTATTAAATTTATTTTACCGATTAATTCCAAATTAATCGCGTTCTTTCGCCACTGTACACTTTTAATCCCAGATTAAACAAAGCCCATATTAATCCCAAATTAATTTTCTCTCTCTTAATTAATCCCAGATTAATTCCAATTTAAGTCAACTATCATCGGTGAATCCTTGGGAAGCGACCCAAGAGATCTCTGGATATGTTGGCAGTAAATCCGGTAATCGGACTATCCGATAAAGCGAGTACCTCGTACTACGTGCTTACCGTTTACAAGACATGGTTGGCTTCTAGCAAAGCACCGTGCCTACCCAATTCTCCAGAAATATTCTTACTGGAATATATAATCTATGTCAGACGTAGAATACCTAGTATCTCGTATTTCGATCCAGTATCTGATGTCACGTGCTAGGCCTGGGGCTGGAATAGTGTCTGCCCCGTACGAAGCACATATCGGATATCAAACAACTAGTCTCTTTGAATCGGATAATCATGACCTTGTCACATTATCCCGATGGTTGCAACACAATAGAGAACGAGTTATGAATCCCTGCGTGATCATCATCTCCATATGTCTGGAGTGATACTTCCGTCTTGACATCACATCCAATACACTACGATTCTCGATAAACCCAATAGAGGCGTACACAGAACCTGTTAAAGTCCTGGACGACCAAAACCAAAGTTTACCGATTGTCGCAAGTATTAGCGATGTAAGTCTCAGGTTAAGACCAAATACATCTACCCTGACGCGGACTCCCATAGACACATATACACACTACCAATGGGATTCCGCGGGGTCTATCCAGAGCGAAGCTGTTTTCCGTACCATCGGTAAAACACAACCTCCTATTGCACTTGCATAAGTATCCTATACTTAAACATATGAAAACTGTGCCGTTATGCCCTCACAACGCGCACAAGTGCAATACTAGTCTATTCCGCATTATCGATGTCCAGTCTCGATAATACTACGACTAGGAATATTTAATGATTAAACCTTTATGGATTGATACTGTCTCATATCATCTCAATCCGGAACTATCATATGGACTTTTACCATTTATATATCATAGTAAATAAATTACGAAATGATAAAAGGCAATTTCAATATTACATAGTCAATTTTGTACAAAACACAATGTCTTTTACAAAACAGTGACTCTATGGGTCATAATTGTCTAACATGATTTCCGCAAAATTACCTAGGTAAGGAATGTGTCAACATTAATAGTAAAATGTCTAAATTGTTAACATAATTTTAATAATATTGCAATATTATAATTCTTAAAACCAATCTTTTGGAATTTTCTACTATGACCATAGGTTTGCACTATCATTATGTCATTCGTGCATGAGATATAAACTCTCATAATATATATTATTCAGTGTGACGAATCCTTTGTTTTGTCTTCCATAATCTTCAATCACTCTATTATTAGCAATCCTTAGAGGACGACTCAGGTCGGTTTCAAAGTTACTTGATTCACATATAAGGTTAGTTAAGACCTCAAGTCTAAGTTGTTGGGATATATGTGTTGTAAATTCTTCAATTATTTCTTGTTTGGATGGAGGATGGACATGTATCTTGGATGGTATCCTGTAGAGACATATCATTCAAATGATAATAATATGTCAAAGGCTTCTAAGGGATGCATGGGAGGGGTATAACCCTTTGAAGGGTTGGGGTTCCCTTTAGGCACCCTTCCATGCCTTTATAAGGAGGCCTTCATGTTTATTTTGAAGATATAGAGAAACATCTGAATTTCAGAGTCACATTTTCCCATTATTTTAGAGAGAGAGTTCCACCAAATTCCAAGTTCAAATACTTGTTAAGGAGTGCTCCTTGAACAAGAAGCATCCAAAGAATCATGGGAGAACATTGGCCAATTAGAATCCGTAGAGCACCAGAGACGGAAGCTAATAAGTTCTTAAGGACAGAGAGATCTCGACTTGGATTCGTTTTTACAATTTCCATGTTTTTTTTTGTATTTCAAGTTTTAGGGTTTTGCATAGATTGGTTGGTAATATTGGTTGTGATCTGTTTGTTTGCATGTTAATTACTATTTAATAACATTAAAATTTCCAACAATATGGTCTAGAGCTTCATGCAATGTAAACAGAATTATTTGTTATGAAATAAAAGATGCATTATTCATTTATTAAAATGTTTGATTTAAATTACATTTTGTAAATTATCTTGTTTATTCTTGATTACTAGTGTACTTTCAGACTTAATGTATGAGTGTCACATATAAGATGATTTAAGTCTGACTTTAGTAATTTAAAAGAGTAAGTAAAATAAATACTTTATTTATGATTTATCTATAAGAGAAATGCTAATGAGTGCCTTTAGGGCACTTGTTAAGGATCCATTTTAGGAAAGTTTTTAGAGGAAAAAATGAAAAAGTAATTAATGTTTTGACAATTTTTTACATTCCCCATAAAAATGATATGAAAACTTACCAAAAATGGATCCTGAATGAATATTTTTATGGCACTAATTAACATGACCATAGAATCTCCATATTTTCCCATGAATGTTCCAGGAGGTGTTCAAGTATCTAAGAGGCTATTCTTTTAGAACAAGAACGGGGTAAGGAAAGAGTAGAAGATAATCTTACTAACTCACTAGAAGAAGTAGATGAAGAAGAAGACTCTACAGTAGACATGATTACAGATAAAGATTGAACGACTCTCAAAAGTGTTTAGACAGTATTTATGAAGACGGTTCCCTCCTACTCACACGGAAAAGAGAACTCCACCACAACCACTACTACCAATCCACTATTTTACCGTCATGGGCGGGATGTAATTCAAAACTGGTTTTGGCCTCCATTGGCGTGCATTGGATAAAGGAATAGTCAATAGTGAATAAACATTTCAGTCAAACATAAAGAGTGTCAAAGTTTCAAAGTACAATTAAAAAAAGAAAAAACAAATAATTTCAAGCAGTGTCTGCCAGAAAAGCAAAAGTTTTACTCGGTCTCACTCTTTCCCATTAGAAAACCAAACCCAAACAAAACTACTTTATATATTTCATCTCCATGGATCCTTTGATAATGTCCATGTGTCTTCCTTTATATATTAATCTCCAAACCCTCTTAGCCTAAGTCGAGTCAAAAGAGAATCAAATCATCGATTAGAATGAAGCTTTTAAAACTTCAGATGCATCCATGGTGCTTTCATTTTCTTGGAAATCCAATTTCCTGCCTGCAACTTCAGGAGGATCAGCCTCAGAGAATAAGAACAATCAAGCTTATAAAATCAGATGGGGTGGTGAAAATCTATGACAGACCAATTCATGTCTCAGAGTTGATGATGGAGTTCCCAAAGCATTTGGTTTGCCGTTCTGATTCTTTCTACATAGGACAGAAAATCCCAGCTCTTTCAGAAAACGAGAAGCTTCAGCTTGGCCACAACTACTTTGTTCTCCCAAACCACTGTTTCCAGACAGTGCTTTCTTTCGTCACCATCGCCTCTTTTGCCTCAAGAAACGCGTTTCTTAAGAAGGCAGCTTCTTGCCAACCTTTCGATATACAGAGAAGTCCATCTGGGACTGCCAAAATACGCGTTTCCGATGAGTTTATATCGCAGTTGATGATGAAAGAAGAAGGAAGCAAATTAAGAGATGAAAACGAAGCAATCAGTTTCAGTAAAGTATGCACAACGCCTCAGCTACACAAGGATTTCACGCAGCTTGTTGGTTTACGCCAATGGAAGCCCAAGCTCGAGACTATTAGAGAGAAGGAGAAGAGAAGGCTTTCTTCATTTGGTATTGGAAATGGGAAGAAGAGAAAGAATAAATTATCTCAGAAGAATCAGAAATCAAATGTAACTTCATCAAATTCAAAATCTTCCAAGATCAAGATTAAATCAAGAAAATGATCCATTATTATATTTTCTAGCTTTTAGTACACTTTGTAAAATTCATTATATATACATACATCGTCAATTTAGATAAACAACTTCAACCAAGTTTGATAGATCTTTAATTATATGTATGCTTGCTCAATGGATATATTCTTAAAAAATTATAACGGAAAATTGATCCAGGTGATTTTCTTAAAGGTTAGGGATGGAAAAGTATAAATATTTTTTTTAATTTTTTATCACTTTCAAAATTCGCAGTCTTAAAACTCTGGTGACAAACTTTTATTAAAATGTTAAGAGAACCGGCAATTAAAATGGTGGTTATATACATATCACATTAATATCATGATCATCTATTTGGCCTCTGTGTGTTGGAGAAGGACATATACAGGTTTAGCTGATGTTGAAAATCCAAAACAATGACATGGCCAAACATGCAATTAACGAATCTGTAAATTGTAATCATCTGAACTTTATCATGTTGAATCATCCTCTAGATTACAATTAAGTTGATAGAACTTTTTTTTTTTTTTTTTTGAAAAATATTAAAAATTATATCGTTAAATTATTCGATTAAAACTTAAATAGAATATATAAAATCCCTGCGTAAAAAATATTTCTTGAATTCGAACTAAAGGTAGATTATAAATCCTCAACTAGCAAACTAGATCTCTTGCCAGAATGGCTGTCATTTGTCAATTTTTCACGGCAGGTTTTTGTTGACGTGTACCAGAATAATTTGAATGTAATTAGCCCTCTAGAACTTAGAAAAGCATGAGATTTAATTAGATTCTTAATTCCAAATTTCTACTTGCTATGGCAGCGGGGCTGTTGTCGGTCTTCCGAGAAATTAAAGCTGTCAAAGTTTCAACAAAACGACAAACTAACAGTCAAACTAAGTTAGCATTACCACGAACGGCTATAATCTTTATTATATACTAAATGGAAATTGAATAAAGAAAGAGTTGTCCTTGTAGGGTGCGTGCCTCTGTTGCTTATCTAGCGTGCGCCGTCGAGTCATCCAACTAGTGTTGGTTGGGCCCACTATCAATAAGCCTCGAAAAAGAGTGTAAGTGGACGGAGAAAAATAAGTGAGATTATAATTTAAAAAATATAAATTAATATTAATATTAGTATTAATTTTATATTTAGTGTAATGTTTAAATATTAATTGATAAAATAACTTGTAAATTTAGCAAATTTTACCTCAAACAGGATATAAATCTCCCAAAAATAGAGGTAGGCAAGTTTCTTATTTTTCTTATTTTTAATTCGTGGTGTCATATGGCATTAAAATTCATGGTCCCAGTCAAAACGATGAGTCTCAAACTGTAGTATATTTGACAAATTTTGATTAATTGGAGCTCTGCCCATCTAATACTATTTTATATGGCAGCATACAGGATGCGAAATTGACTGCGGATGCCTTTTGAATTTAATGTCATCCACAAATTGGTCTGTAGTCCATTCACTGTATCTGCCGCACGAATTCTTCTTTGATTGCCAAGCAATGTTTTAAAACCCGATCGGGTCTATTGGTCCGGTTTAGCGAGAGAGTGAGGTTAGAGCTTCGATCGGAATTGAATCAAGAGTCGATTTGGAGTCTGTATTTTAATTATTTTTCTATAAAATATAAAAAAAATTAAAATTAAAATTAAAATTAAAAGTAATAATTTTTTTTTAAAAAGTGAAAACCCGATTGATCCGTGACCGGTTCGACCGGGTCACGGTCGGACCGGCCAGGTCACCGGATCTTGGAAAAACAGGTTGAGGGGAGTTACCCGAACCGACCAACGGATCGATCCACGGGTCAACCGATTGGAGTGGCCGAACCGGTCCGAATTTTAAATCAAAATTGCCAAATTCTAGAACCCTGTGAATCCTACTATATAAAATTATACTCGTTTCTTCCGGATAATGCCATCCTCTGTTGCAACAGGATGGGCCTGACTTTGTCATGTCCTGTTCGGATCCGGATGATGTCAGATTGGGTCGGGTTCGAGGTAGATCGGGCTGGATTTTTAGAAAATAATTATTTTTTAAAATATTTATTACTTAAAATGAAAAAAAATTCATATATTTATTGTTTTTTGATATTAAACTTTAAAAAAGTAGTTATAAATATATTTATTTAGAATTTAAAATTTATTTATATAATTAAAACAATATTTTTATTAATAAAAATTGGGCCCAAGCCAGGCTCAGGTTTTTTTACCTAAGTCGGTCGGAGCCCGAGCCCGTATATTTTACCATTTGTAAATTCTCGATTTTTGTAATATAGACAATTATATGCATTGTTTTTAAAATCAGATAAGAACAATCGACTGAACCGGTCGAATTGGGAATCGACCATGGGTTCTATCATGTTGAATCCTAAAATTCGAAAATTAAAAAATCGATTAAAATCGGTAATACTAATGAACCGGCCTAGCCGATTCTTAATCCAAAATATTTTAAAACCATCTAATTTTCTTTTTGTATTTGTTTTTTTGAAAAAAAAAAACCAAATAAATATGTTTTTAATAATAATAGATTAGGGTAGTTGACATTTTTTATAATGCTTGTGATGAGAGGTCATGTTGAACCCTAAAATTTAAAAATTAAAAAATCGATTAAAATCGGTAATACGAATCGGTCCAGCCGATTCTTAATCCAAAATATTTTAAAACCATCCAATTTTCTCTCTTTTTTTTTTTTTTTTTTTTGAAAAAAACCAAATAAATATGTTTTTAATAATAATAGATTAGGGTATAATGTTGTCATTTTTTATAATCCTTGTGATGAGAACCTAGTGGTAATGGAGTCCAAAGAACCCACCAAATATTGAATGCATGCTCAAGAAAGTCAAGAAGAGGTTCGATTAAAAATCGAACATTTTGAGAAACATAGTTTTAAGAAATCCGATTGCCCGCATAATAAGACCAGTAAAGCTTTTGATAAGTTAAAATTTTTCAAGAATTAAGAGAATATATGCAGTCTTATAAATTTGTGAAATTACCTACAAGTAATAGTGACAACAATCCATATATTCCCAAGAGGGGAGGGTGAATTGGGTTATCGCCTATAAGTGAGAAATTAATAAATCTTTACCGATTTTAAGCTCTTATTACCAAATAAGCACTTAGGTTTATTTTCTCTATTTCAATAGAATAATCTATATGTGAGTAACCTATTCAAATACACATATATAAATCAACTTGCAAATAAGTTAAGAGTGGGGATAGAGAAAAACAACACCGTGATTTATAGTGGTTCGGCCAAACGTGCCTACGTCCACTCTCTCAAGCCTCGCTTGAAGATTTCCACTATCAATCCGAGTTTTACGATGGCTCACTCGTAACCAAGAGTTTTCCACAAATGTGCACTCCAAACCTTTACAATGAGTTTTATGCATAGGCGTACTCACGAACCTTTACAACTACCCAAATAATGAGATTTCAACAAACCACAAGTGTTTTAGAATAAGAAGATTTAAAACGTATTTGGGCACTCACAAATATAAAGAAGATTGTGTGAGTTGCAGCCCAAGTGTTCTAAGCTCACTACCAAATGATATGAAGGTGTGTGTGTGAGCTTGAGAGTTTATAAGATTATGAAGGTTTATGACACTCTTGTTTTTACCTTGGTAGAATGTGTATGAATGATTCTAAGTTCTCTAACCAAGTGCAAATGAGTTGGGGCTCTATTTATAATAAAAGAGAAGCAAATCCCCAACTGTCCTATCTAAGACTGATATGCCGTGTTGGTTTCTATTATTTGTCCCAATGAAAGTATAAGCATATGAAATACAACAAATGAATATATAATAAACTTGAAGCATGGCGGAATCATACTTACAAAGCTTTTGTGATGAAGAAGATGAACAAAAAGGTTGAAGCTCCAAGTTCCTTTAGGTTCGGCCAAGAGGAGAAAATGAGTGGAAGCTCCAAGCTTTGTATATTCCAAGCTCTTTGATGGTTTCCCTATCACCTCCTTTGATCATAAATGTGCTAGCAACAATGGAGAAATTGAAGAAAAATTTCTTCTTTCCTTTGTGTAGTTCACGACAATAAGAGAGAGAGAGGGAGGAGTTTTTGTTTTCAATGTTTTTCTTTCTTAAAGAATAATGAAAACTATTACCAAAAATTTGGTATATGCCTTTTCCAAAAAGTCAAAAGACTTTTCCCTCCAAAAAGCCATTAAATGCCTCCACCAACTTGTATCATGAATAGTGACTAGATGTCACTTTAATAAAGTGACTTGTGACATCTATCACCAAGTCATGTCAAGTGATGTGACTTCGTGATGTGACTTGCGGGCCCCACTCGTTTCAAAATACGAATGTGTCCGCAAATATTCTCGGGCTCGGTTTCGCTAATTCCAAATCAACGAATTTCCGTAGCGACGTAAATTAAATAATTATGCCTAGCGAAATCACTATTCACGTCGCTAACTAATTAATTCTAAATTAATTCGTTTGCCCGAATTAAAATCCGATTTTAATTCCACGTCGAAATCTAATTTCGTTTAATATATCGAATATATTATTTTATCGATTAATTACAAATTAATCGTTCTCTCTCTAAATTAGGCATTTTATCCAAGATAAAGTTTCTCCGTAATTAATCCAAGATTAATAAAGTTCGAATCAAATATCATAGGTGAATCTTCAGGAAGCGACCCAAGAGATCTCCGGATATGTTGGCAGTAAATACGGCCGTCGGATAATCCGAACACATACGTACCTTGTACTACGTTTTTACCGATTTACAAGACAAGGTTGGCTTCTAGCAAAGCGCGATGCCTACCCAATTCTCCAGAAATATTCTTATTGGAATATTAGATCTATATCAAGCGTAGTATATCGAAGTATTGCGTACATCGATCCAGTATCGGACGATCACATGTTAGGCCTGGGGCTGGAAACGTGTCTGCCCCGTACGAAACATATATCGGACATCAAGCAACTAGTCTCTTTAAATCGGACATCCTGACCTAGTCATATTGACCCGACGGTTGCAACCTTTTATAGAGCACTAGTTCTGTATCCTGCGCGATCATCAACTCCATATGTCTGAAGTGACACTTCCATCTTGACATCACACCCAGTACACTACGATTCCTGATAAACCCAGAAGTGGTGTACACAGAACCGGTTAAAGCCCCCAACCACCAAAACCAAAGTTTACCGATTGTCGCAAGTACTAGCGATGCAAGTCTCAGGTTAAGACCATATACACCTACCCTGATGCGGCCTCCCATAGACACGCAGACATACTACCAATGGGATTTCGCGGGGTCTATCCAGAGCGAAGCTGTTTTCCGTACCATCGGTAAAACACAACCTCCTATCGCACTTGCATAAGTATCCTATACTTAAATATATGAGAACTATGCTGTTGTGCCCTCACAACGTGCACAAGTGCAATACTAGTCTATTCCGCATTATCGATGTCCTATCTCGATAATACTCCGACTAGGGATATTTAATGATTAAACCTTTATGTATTGATACTGTCTCATATCATCTCAACACGGAACTAATCATATGGACTTTCGCCATTTACATATCAAAGTAAATAAATTACAAAACGACAAAAGGCAATTTCATTATCACATAGTTAATTTTGTACAATAATACAATATCATTTACAAAACAGTGACGCTATGGGTCATAATGTCTAACAATCTCCCACTTGGCCTATAGCCAGTCACTCAAGCATCTAATACCTGAACTATGTATATGTCGTTCAAGCACATGCGGATAAACAGCTTTCGTCAGCGGATCTGCAATGTTGTTATCTGATGCGACCTTATCGACCTTTACATCGCCACGATGTATAATCTCCCGAATCAGATGGTAACGCCGAAGAACATGCTTGGATCGTTGATGAGACCTTGGTTCCTTAGCTTGTGCTATAGCCCCGTTATTGTCACAATACAATGGAACGGGCTCAGCATCTAACGGAACTACTCCTAATCCGATTAGGAATTTTCGGATCCAAACTGCCTCCTTTGCTGCTTCCGACGCAGCGATATAATCCACTTCTGTTGTTGAATCGGCAACAGTATCTTGCTTGGAAGATTTCCAGCTCACTGCTCCGTTATTCAAATAAAAAATGTACCCCGATTGCGACTTGAAGTCGTCCTTGTCGGTTTGGAAACTTGCATCGGCATACCCAGATACCACAAGTTCTCCTTCTCCGTAAATTAAGAAAGCATCCTTAGTTCGTCTAAGATACTTAAGGACATTCTTAACTGCCATCCAGTGACCTTCACCTGGATCGGATCGGCCTGATAGCGACTGCACATGCTCAAAGCATATGACACATCAGGTCGTGTACATATCATGGCATACATGATCGATCCGACTGCCGAGGCGAACGGTATCCGACTCATGTTATCTCTTCTTCTTGAGTCTTAGGACACATGTCCTTAGACAGAGAGATACCACGTAACATTGGCATCAATCCTTCTTGGATTGATCCATGCTGAATCGCTTCAACACTTTGTCAATATATGTACTCTGGGAGAGTCCAAGCAGCTTTCTAGATCTATCCCGGTAGATCTTTATTCCCAGAATAAAGGCTGCTTCTCCCAGATCTTTCATGGAGAATTTTAATGAAAGCCAAGCTTTCACCGACGTTAGCATGGGAATGTCATTGCCTATAAGCAATACATCGTCGACATAAAGGATAATAAAAGTCAGTGCTCTCCCACTAACCTTCTTGTATACACAATGGTCATCTTCGTTTTGTACGAAATCATATTCTTTTATGATCTCATCAAAACGCTGATTCCATGACCGTGATGCTTGCTTCAATCCATAAATGGATCGATTTAACTTACAAACCTTGTTTGCAAGTCTAGGTACGATAAAACCGTCAGGCTGTTGCATATAAACATCCTCCAAAAGGTTTCCGTTAAGGAAAGCGATTTTAACGTCCATCTGCCATATCTCGTAATCGAAATATGCAGCTATTGCAAGCATAATACGAATGGATTTAATCATGGCAACGGGTGAGAAAGTTTCGTCATAATCAACACCATATTGTTGACGATACCCCTTTGCTACAAGCCTAGCTTTGTACGTTTGCACGTTGTGCCTCCATGTCGGTCTTCTTCTTGAAGATCCATCTGCATCCAATAGGCTTTACGCCTTCTGGTGCATCAACCAGTGTCCAAACTTGGTTGGACATACATGGAATCCATCTCGGACTTCATGGCTTCTTGCCATAAAGCGGAATCAATATCCTGTATTGCTTCCTCATACGTAGCCGGTTCATTTTCCTCAATAAGATTAATATCTACATGAGGCGAGATCAGGAACCCATACCTCTCAGGTACTGTCCTGACTCTCTCCGACCTACGCGGTCCTTGTGTATATGAAGATTGTGGTACAGACTCATCCCGGATGGTCTGTTCATGTTCCGTCGTTGATTCATTGCCAGGAACAGTATCACTACGATTTTCATCGAGCTCCACTTTCCTCCCACTTACCACCGCATCCATGAATTCCTTCTCAAGGAAAAATGCATGTAGAGCAACAATACTTTGTTCTCTTGTGGGTGATAGAAGTAATATCCTTTGGGTTCCCTATGATATCCCACGAAAAGGCATTTATCTGATTGGGTTCTAGTTTGGTTCCTTCCAAACGCTTAACATATGCCCAGCATCCCCAAATCTTCAGGAAAGAGAAACCTGGTTTCCTTCCTGTCCATATCTCGTATGGAGTCTGTTCAACAGACTTTGACGGAACCTTATTCAAAATAAGTACTGCACTGTTTAATGCGTATCCCCAGAAGGATATTGGTAGCTCAGTGCGACTCATCATCGACCTTACCATGTCTAACAAGGTACGGTTTCTCCGTTTAGACACACCGTTTAATTGCGGTGTTCCATGAGGAGTCCACTGTGAAAGAATACCATATTCTTTCAAGTAATCTTGAAACTCATAACTTAAGTATTCGCCACCACGGTCCGACCGCAATGCCTTAATACTCTTGCCTGTTTGTTTTTCTACTTCGTGTCGAAACTCTTTGAATTTCTCAAAGGTTTCCGACTTGTGTCTCATAAGATACACATAACCATAACGAGATGCATCATCCGTAAAGGTTACGAAGTAAAGATATCCACCTCTAGCCTGGCTAGACATGAGCCCACATACGTCACTATGAACGAGGGCTAACAGTTCTGTGGCACGTTCACATTTACCGCTAAAAGGTGATTTAGGCATTTTGCCTAAAAGACAAGATTCACAGACATCATATGAATTAGGATCAAATCCGTCCAAGTACCCCCTCTTTCGAAAGTGTGGATATGCGAGTCTTGTTGATGTGTCATAGACGACAATGCCACATGTAAGCTTCATCTTTTAGATTACATTTTGAGTCTTTTGTTTGTCATTTTACGTTTAGGAGATTCATTATATTCAAAATATAAAGACCATTATTTGCAACAACAGTGCAAATTTCTGCATCATTTTTATATAAATAACACCCAGTGTTTCTAAATACAAAAGTGTACCCATGCTGGGTTAATAAAGATACAGATATGATATTCCTAGTTAAACTAGGTATATAATAACAGTTCAAAAGTTTAAGTACATGCCCCGGGCAGGGCAGTTCCAAACAAAAGTCCCTACAGCCAAAACAGCAACTGGAGTTCCGTTTCCGACTCGTAGGTCAACCTCCCCTGAAGCCAGCATCTGCTATTCTACAAATCCTGCAAATCAGTACAATATGAGCAGCACAACCAGAATCAAAAAATCCAATTTTTAAGACTAGAAGTAGTCATATTTATTTCAATAACAAACATACCAGAGGCTAGAGCCTTGCCTGCCTTGATATCCTCCTCTGTCCTTTGCCTACTCGGCAGTCACGTTTCCAGTGACCCTTTTTGCCGCATTTGAGGCAGACTTGAGACTTGTCCCTTGGCTTCCCAGAAGCCTTTGTCAACTTGCCTTTACCCTTGTTCTTATGTTTCCTCTTCTTCACCCTCCAGTCGCCTTGGGCCCAGCCCTTGGCCCCTGAGAGGTCGATGCATAGTGTGCCTCGCGCTTGCCCCCTTTTAAGAGTTCCTTTTCAGACTCCTTCAAGATGGATAACAACTCTCCAATAGTGTCATCCGTGTCCATCAACTTGCAGTTGATTATGATTTGTTTCCAGAATCAGGAAGTGACTGTAAGAGCAAGTCTATAGTCAACTCAGCCTCCAAGACTATTCCCATATGGCCAACTCATCAATATCGGCGATCATTTGAGTCCCGTGGGCCTCAACTGATGCGCTTTCAGTCATTCGGGGCGGAAGAGTTTCTTCACCAACTCATACCTCTCCATCCGCTTATTGGTGCGGTGGAGATCATACAGTCTAGCCATCATGTTGTAAGGATCCAAGTCCCTATTCTGGCGACGAAAGTGTTGAGTCATTGAAGCCAACATAACAGACTGAGAGCTGTGTCACAATCCTCGCTGTGAGTTTTCCATAACTCCAGCTCAAGTGGCTTAGTGGGTCTAGGCGGAGAGAGGTGTCTGTATAGTGTACAGCAGCCTCTCAGCCCCAAGGACAATCCTCAGGTTTCATTCCCAGTCAGCGAAGTTTTGTGCCTTTAAAGACATTATCACCCATGATGATGTCACGCACATTTCCCTTTGTAGCCATCTCAACCACGATAGTCTAACTATCTAGTTGACGATAAAATGGGTACAGTCAAACTGTTACAAGAAAAATAACAATGAATTAGTCCAACTAATTTCAATAAATAGACGAAATAATTTGAAAGACGCGTAAGGCAAAGTATCTGAACGAAATTGCAAATTCACATACTAGCCTCCACTATTTCATCAAGTCTCTAACCCTCTATTGAGAACTCGGGAAATCCTATTTCCTAGTGGCTAGGATCCCGTTAAATAACACACAACCTTGACTTTGGCCAACAAGCTGTATGCTACTTAACTAGGTTAGATCTCACAGATCAATTGGATCCAATCCAATTCCTAGATCCGGTTAGGTGGACATCCAAGTCCTAAACATATTACTTATGCCAATGTATCTAATACATTTTCCTAACCATATCCTCTGAATCATCTAGGCCTTGGCTTTGGCACAACAAACCTAATGATTCCAGTTAAGCGGGACTCATTGACAAGGAAGTTTCGTAATCAATGTCGTTGGACAAGAAGTGATCTTGACTTTTTGGACAAGACACCGATGTGGAACAAAACTCTCATGATTCAAGTACATCCTAATTGACAAGGTCTTGACTTTGGCCAACAAACCATGTCAATTGGATCTTGAACAAGATCATTCAATGGAAGGATAATCGCTTATATTATTGAAGGATTTTTTGCGTAATTGGCAACCAATTTATTATCTTTGTTAGGTCTCATCATCATACACCCTTAACCATGCTTCTAAAACATCATAAAGCGCGTAAAGTAAATTAATAGTGATATACGGATGGATATATAACACAACTTGTTCCTAGAATAAATCACTCTATTTCCTCTCCCCGCTAGCACTATTCTACTTCTACCCAATTACATAATACAATAAGAGAAACCTCATTTGCATTGAGGGGAATTAGGTGAGAAGAGAATACAAAGAGATAAAAGAGATAAGGCTGGACACGCAGGTCCAATTTATAAATTCTAAATTTACAATAATTTCTAAAATTACCCTTTCCCCTTCTAATATCCATCCGATATACACTATTCATACATCACATACATATATATTCAATCAAGACATGCTATACAACCAATCTAATCCAATTAATTAGTCTTTGTTAAAGTGATCATCCAATGTTCAAACAACGGTTTTGATTTTGCGCGAGTCCAACTCGTTTGAGAATAAGTACATAAGGTACGAATTCACGAATTATATCGAACTACTTATTAAATCTAATTTAATTCGTATTCAATACTAATTCAATTATTTAATTCCAAATTAAATGTTTACACTTTTAATGTGCTTTAAAGACTTTGATTCTAAATCTAATCTAATTGGGTCTCAAAGCCCAACTAACATCCAATGTTCATTAATTAAGTCCGATGGGCTTTCAATTGATTTATTAAGACTTGGGCTTTGGTCAATGTGGGTCAAACCCAATTACCAAGCCCAAATAAGGAATCACCCTTAAATGCCACAAAATCAATTTCAAGCCCATAAGGCCCAATTAAATTTTAAAGCCCATTATACTATATTTGGACTTAATGGAGTGATTTAGGCCCAAATTGGATCCAATCCTTTTGGCCCAAATCAACTTGGCCCAACCAAGCCCATTATGCCCAAATATAATAATACAAGCCCAATTTTACAATTAAGCCCATTAATTTAAATTTCAATATTCCAAACTTTAAAATTCAATTAATTAAAGTGTAAAACCAAGATTAATACATTAAACCAAATATTTCAAAAATACCAATTTAATTTATTAATCATCTTCTGTTCAAAACATATGTCCAACATTAATTTGAACAAAAATCAAGTCCATTTTCATGTCCATTAGTATTCGGCCAAGTGAGAATTTTTGTGTCGATTTATTTTTCAATCCGATTGAATCACTAATCTACGTCCCGTATACGTTTTAAGTCATCCAATGATCTTGTACACAAAAAATTCCAACACATCCCATGGTGACACCCATTCGGCCAAGGTTAAGTTTTTGGGAAAAATCATTCAATGCATTTTTCTCAAAATTGATTCCATATATATCATTTTATATACATGTAAGCATACTCATTCATCAAATTTCACAAGAACATGCTTCAATCAATTTTACCCAAATTTTAACCTAATGTATTTCATGCTTAAACATGGCTCCATGATACCATTGTTGGTTTCTATTATTATCCCAAGGACAGTATAAGCATATGAAATACAACAAATGAATATATAATAAACTTGAAGCATGGCGGAATCATACTTACAAAGCTTTTGTGATGAAAAAGATGAACAAAAAGGTTGAAGCTCCAAGTTCCTTTAGGTTCGGCCAAGAGGAGAAAATGAGTGGAAGCTCCAAGCTTTGTATATTCCAAGCTCTTTGATGGTTTCCCTATCACCTCCTTTGATCATAAATGTGCTAGCAACAATGGAGAAATTGAAGAAAAATTTCTTCTTTCCTTTGTGTAGTTCACGGCAATAAGAGAGAGAGAGGGAGGAGTTTTTGTTTTCAATGTTTTTCTTTCTTAAAGAATAATGAAAACTATTACCAAAAATTTGGTATATGCCTTTTCCAAAAAGTCAAAAGACTTTTCCCTCCAAAAAGCCATTAAATGCCTCCACCAACTTGTATCATGAATAGTGACTAGATGTCACTTTAATAAAGTGACTTGTGACATCTATCACCAAGTCATGTCAAGTGATGTGACTTCGCGATGTGACTTGCGGGCCCCACTCGTTTCAAAATACGAATGTGTCCGCAAATATTCTCGGGCTCGGTTTCGCTAATTCCAAATCAACGAATTTCCGTAGCGACGTAAATTAAATAATTATGCCTAGCGAAATCACTATTCACGTCGCTAACTAATTAATTCTAAATTAATTCGTTTGCCCGAATTAAAATCCGATTTTAATTCCACGTCGAAATCTAATTTCGTTTAATATATCGAATATATTATTTTATCGATTAATTACAAATTAATCGTTCTCTCTCTAAATTAGGCATTTTATCCAAGATAAAGTTTCTCCGTAATTAATCCAAGATTAATAAAGTTCGAATCAAATATCATAGGTGAATCTTCAGGAAGCGACCCAAGAGATCTCCGGATATGTTGGCAGTAAATACGGCCGTCGGATAATCGAACACGTACGTACCTTGTACTACGTTTTTACCGATTTACAAGACAAGGTTGGCTTCTAGCAAAGCGCGATGCCTACCCAATTCTCCAGAATATTCTTATTGGAATATTAGATCTATATCAAGCGTAGTATACCGAAGTATTGCGTACATCGATCCAGTATCGGACGATCACATGTTAGGCCTGGGGCTGGAAACGTGTCTGCCCCGTACGAAACATATATCGGACATCAAGCAACTAGTCTCTTTAAATCGGACAATCCTGACCTAGTCATATTGACCCGACGGTTGCAACCTTTTGTAGAGTACTAGTTCTGTATCATGCGCGATCATCAACTCCATATGTCTGAAGTGACACTTCCATCTTGACATCACACCCAGTACACTACGATTCCTGATAAACCCAGAAGTGGTGTACACAGAACCGGTTAAAGCCCCCAACCACCAAAACCAAAGTTTACCGATTGTCGCAAGTACTAGCGATGCAAGTCTCAGGTTAAGACCATATACACCTACCCTGATGCGGCCTCCCATAGACACGCAGACATACTACCAATGGGATTCCGCGGGGTCTATCCAGAGCGAATCTGTTTTCAGTACCATCGGTAAAACACAACCTCCTATCGCACTTGCATAAGTATCATATACTTAAATATATGAGAACTATGATGTTGTGCCCTCACAACGTGCACAAGTGCAATACTAGTCTATTCCGCATTATCGATGTCCTATCTCGATAATACTCCGACTAGGGATATTTAATGATTAAACCTTTATGTATTGATACTGTCTCATATCATCTCAACACGGAACTAATCATATGGACTTTCGCCATTTACATATCAAAGTAAATAAATTACAAAACGGCAAAAGGCAATTTCATTATCACATAGTTAATTTTGTACAATAATACAATATCATTTACAAAACAGTGACGCTATGGGTCATAATGTCTAACATGCCAGTCTCTAGACACCGGTATGCCGGTCTAGGGCTCTAACGGATACTAATGACTATATTATCGTTGAACAAGTATACGTTAGGCCGGTATGATATGGTCCATGACGGTTCCAGTATGTGTGCACAATAAAGAGCTTGACCGGTATGGTAACCGGTATGATGATCGGTTTAGGTCATGCCGGTTCCAGTAAGGGAACTAGCCGTTGGGCTCACCGGTATGTATACCGGTATGGGGCTCGCCGATTCCAGTAAGCACACAATCCCCATGAAGACCAGATTGAAGACCGGATTAAAGACCAGTTTGGTTTGTGCCAGTTCCAGTAGCTTTGCATACATGGGAACTTGACCGGTATGGCACCGGTATGCCGGTCTCTGATCAAAATGCATAATAAGGAAGGTTTAAGGCATTTTGTCATGACCCTAATGCATCTAAATGAATGTGCATGCAATCCTATGAGCTTAGGCACTTGAATATAGAAATACACAATGCAAATAGAGCTCTAAGCTAAGACTTAACATAAATTTTTCAATTTGCCGCAAGTCTTCACATTCTCGCTCTTCACCACCCCACATGCTTCGACAACTTTTTGGAATGTCTCGTTGTTGTGCGTCGAAGTCTTTACTCGCGTTGCATCATTAAAATCCAATACGCGACTATGTTGCTAACAGTTTGCACATGCAAAAATTTATTTTTATTAATTTGAAACTCCGAATTTTAACAAAATGTTTATCCCTTTCTATAAAGTGAATAACTCTAATTCTACCTTAATATGATAACCCTAATTAATTAAAACCAAAAATAAAATAATAACATGTAAATCACGTCCATAATCTTTAAAATAACAAAATTTCAGCACTTCATAATTAAACATAAAGTAAACTAACATAAATAATAAAAAAATCTAAAATTAAATCACGATCACTTTTTTAACTAGGAGTGAATATGAATTCATCTTTGATATGGACTAAAACATTATAGATTTTTAAATTATTTTGCTAATATAATTTGTCACCTTAATAGAATATCATTTACGAAAGAAACACTAAAATATGAAGATTAAGTAAATCTCATTATCGAATTTAGGTTTATTGGGGTAAGTGCATCTTCTATACCTTTATCATCCCTCTCACACAAAACCCTATCTAAACCTCCCTGCAACTGCAACGCTGTCGCTGTCCAAAAGGTATGCTCAATTTCTCTTATTCATTTATTTTACATTAACCTTCTTCTTTTCGGTTAATGATATATAATCTCATGATTATTGTTGATTTCTTTAATTTATATGGGATGACTTAATTTTTTGATTCTTGGAAGTTTCAAATAATTGCAGTTGCAAAAATATAAAGAAATTGGGACTTTGGATATCTGTTTTTTGCAGGTAGTGTAACGGTTATGATCGATTTGATACGAAAGTACAAAAGCGTTGTGATGTGAAACCATTATCGTTTAATGTATTTTTTTTGTTGAACCTTTTCCTCTGAGTAAAGGCATGTAGTAGATTGTCTACTCATGATAGAGGTTGTTGATGACTGAGAGTTGGAATTTTCTCATTCTTTCACTGAAACTGATCTTAGAGAGTTTTCAAATTCAGGCCATTCTTTTCTAGGTTTGAGAGGTTCTTTCTTTCTTTCTTTCTTTTTCTTTTTTTTTTTTTTTTTTTTTTTTTTTTTTTTTTTGTAGTGATCTTAGAAAAGGCTAGTAGTAGGTTGTCGGGAGTTTTATCTATTCCGCTTAAGCCCGAAATGGATGGTTTGGTGACGGGGAACGATTCAAAAAAAATATAGTAGGTTCTCTACATTCGTGGCATCAACTACATTGGTGTCATTAGTGTTAAAGAACAATCAACGAATGCAATAAGTTTTATTGAAACAGAAAGTAACAAATGAAATACAAACCAAAACCAAAAACTTACAATACAAGTAATCAAAATCAATAACAACAGAAACTTACAATATAAGTAATCAAAATCAAAATAGCAAACTGACTTTTATAGATTGAGGCTAGCACAGAAGGCTATGTTCTATAACAGAAGTTTCGCCCCCACTCTTGTGTTTGTAGTTCGTTGGACATAGGATTCAACAATCTGCAAGTCGAAAATCTGCACCCGATATTTCGACCCCTGGCGAATCTATTCGTTTTTAAGGATCAGTGAGTTTTAATATGGAGAATTCTATCAATTTCAAATTCTGTATATCTTTTTTAATCTCTGCCTTCCATATATGAAGAATGAAAGAAGGTGGTTTCATTTCCAAACGTTTTCCAATTTTTAGTATAAAAATGTATGTTGATCAGACTATTTTAAATGAAAAATATTTTTTAGAAATAAGGCATTTATTCAATGACTCAAATATATTTATAAATCTCAACACCAAATCAACAATCCACCAAGCCCAAGCCTTGCTCTTTCCAATTTAATATAAGTGTCTAGAGAACACTTATAAACCTTTCATTTCTCATTTACTTTTTAAGATGTGTAACTATTCCCTCTATTTGCTATACAAGCTCTTACAATTAGGTGTAGTTTATATGAATTCTATTATCAAATGCAACTATCATCCGAAGGAAATCTAGATTTCTTGTCTTTCCTTTCCTCGTCCCTCGGCTGCATTCCTTAACAGAAGACTTGGTTGTTTGCAGGGATTTGGTTGACGACGACGAAACATGGGAAACAGGTTTCTTGATCTCCCAATGAAGCTACTCATGCCATCTTCATTTGAAAATATCAAAGAAATTGCTTACAAAACAGTGCCCTCTGCTTCAAAGGTATTTCATCAGTAGAAACTATGCTGGTATTCCATCTATTTATATTCTGAGCCTCTTGTTCTTCTGAATTTTAACAGATTGAGATCAAGCGAGTTCTAGAGTCAATGTATGGTTTCCAAATTGAAAAGGTAAGAACAATAAATATGCAAGGGAAGAAGAAAAAAAGAGGGGGTTGCTTTGTTGTTAGGCCACATTACAAGAAAGCGTACGTAACTCTGAAGAAGCCAGTGTCTTTTGCTTCTTACATGCCATTATCAAAACCTCAGGATCTTGAATAAATGTGATTTTAAAGTACCTAAAACTTCAGATAAGTCAATTGAAAAGAGTATTTACTCTTTTGAAACTAAAGTGGACAGCCAAGAATTGTTTGAATGATGAAATTTTTTTCTATTTTCTAAAGACTAGACTATGAAATTCAGGAGTAATCAAATGCTGACACAAGTCTATTTGGCATTTTATTTATATATTTATTTATTTTGTTTTAGCAACGGAAAGTTACAAGATTGGCAGCTAAAAAGTAATAAAATTTTCATAGAATTTTTGTTAGTAAAAGAATAATAAAATGACGGATTGCTGGAAAATTGCTTGTTATAATAAATCATCGTTACGGATTGCTTAGTCAGTTTCTTTTTCAAGGTTCTTCTCCACCCGATCGAGTGCAATGGAAAAAAAAAAGGCAAAAGGTCTAGTAGCTTCAGCAGTGATGGTGGGAAGTGATGAGTCTGTAGCAGGAAATTGAGGGGTGTGTCGGCAAAGAAGAGACTTCTAGGGTGCTTCATTTGACATTTCATATAAGGCAAAGGGTTGCCCTACACAAAGAGGCTCAAAGCCTTGGTCACGGAAACGGAGGTGGGACTTTCGAAATTCGAATAATGAGTGGGCTTACCACTTCGGAATTTTTGGAGGAGGTCTTTTGGAAACCTTCAAGGCTGAGTGAGGGGTTCACACGCGACAGTTCTGGCAATGACCCGAATGTTGAAATTTGTTTAGGGTCATTAATAAAATTCATGACTGTTTGTTTTGGGGTATCATTGTTTGCTTATATATTCTCTTTGTAATTTCTTTGTAAACATAATTATAAAAAATGCTGGCCTAAGATGGGGAGCGTTTAGTGTCTAGGTCTTATAAGTGTCGCTAGGGATGGTGTAGGATACAGAAATCGGCGACGTTGTTCTAGGCTCGCGGCCTAGTCGGGAGTACGGAATAGTCCACGGGAGACTAAATCGGAGAATAATGGAGTCGCCACCCAGTGTGAATTGGGAAAATGATTTAAGGCCGCACTCACCCCTCACACGGGAAGACCTCAAACCGTTGGGTTCGGAATGATCCATTACTTATGCCACTTGTAATGAACGATTTGTGCAATAATTTAACCAAGTCTACGCAACCCAAATATACGAGAATAACCTACATCTAAGTTCGCATACAATATATATCTAAGTTTGCTTGCATAAAAGTAAGTCGGCATAACGGCTAGCACGCAATCACGTGAACGCATTAAATCGACAAACATGGCAATATAAATAAACAATAATCTAAACATAAACATAGAAGAGACATAACTAATTTCCTAACGCGAAAGAAATAATTAAATCATGCTTGAAAATAATATGCTAAACAACCTAATCATGCATAAAAGTAACATACTATTTCTAATAAACAACGAATAAACGCAAGATCGGATGAACGAAATATATGCATTTCTCAATTGGTACGTGAAATTATATCCCGAGTGCAGACAGCACTACCGTCCATTCGGATTCGGCTACGAAATTTACTTATGGCTTTCCATCCGATATACCACGAGGGATAACACATATTTCATTCATCCCATAGCCACAACATACATAGATCAACAATACACGTGCGAATAAATAATAAGGATAAGAACGAGAATAGATAAAAAAAAGGTGCCCTCAGATCTAACCTCTTAAGTCGTCTCTTGGAAGTGCGTTACGCGGTCGTCGGAAGGGTTGATGCTTCGTAACTTTTCCAGTTCACTGGTTCGTTGTTTTCCTTCGTTGCCTCGCTGTTTTGGGCTGCTATTTACCCACTATTTTGTGGTATTTTCTGTTGTTTTTGGGTTGTTTTAAGGTGTGATCTTTTGTGATTTAAGGGACTGTATTTTAAGTAATTATGGAGTGATTTGAGGGTTGTTTATGCGGTAATGAGATTGCAGTTCGGGCTGTGTTTTGCGCTAATGGGGTTGCGGTTTTCTGGACAGTTTTACGGTAATGTGGCTGCGATTTTCTGGACAGTTTTGCGGTAATGGGGCTGCTGTTTTCTAGACAGTTTTGCGGTAATATGACTGCGGTTTTCTGGACAGTTTTGCAGTAATGAGGCTACTATTTTCTGGACAGTTTTGCAGTGATAATAGAGCAGATTTTTGGGCAGAATTTTTGGTGTTTCAGGCAGTGCAGCTTCGGTGATAGGCAGTGCAGTTTGAGCGTGAATGGAGGGGGGCTGTTTTGGTGATGAGCAGTGTAGTTTGAGCGTGAATAGGCAGTGCAGTTTCAGTGATGGGCAGTGTTGTTTGAGCGTGAATGGTCAATGCAGTTTCGGTGATGGGCAGTACAGTTTGAGCGTGAATGGGCAGTGCAGTTTCAGTGAGGGGCAGTGCAGTTTGAGCGTGAATGGTCAATGCAGTTTCGGTGATGGGCAGTGCAGTTTGAGCGTGAATGGAGGAGGCTGTGTTGGTTGTTTGTTGCGGCAATGTGAGGGAGTTTTTGGAGGCTTGTGTGTGAAATGCTAGGGGTTTTCAAGGTTGGGTTTATGCTTCTTTTTATAGGCAAGGGTTGGGGTTTACCTTATGTGAATAGGGAATGAATATTTGTGTAATTATGAGGGGATATTTAATTTGTATGTCATAAGGAAAAAATCTCTTCAATTTAGGAAGGTAATTGATTTGATTTGATTTAATTTAGTTTAGGAATGTGATTTAATTTAATTAGGAAGGTGATTGATGAGATTTGATTTGAATCTTTTAATTCGGGAAGGTGATTTGGCTTGATTTCAACATGTGTTTAATATGTGAATTAGTTATTTTGAAAGGCTTTAGGCGTGTATTTGGAGGTTTGGGCGTGCATTTGGTTTATTTTGGTGGGCTTGGTGTGTGGTTTGCGGGGTTTTGGTCCAAGGATAAATTTTAAAACAGAGATTTAACAAGCAAATCCGAAGCTAAGCAAACGAATTAAATCCAATAAGGTATTGATTTCTAACTTTTTTTTTCTTCCGACGTCCGTTTCCCGCGACTTCCAAAACTTAAAGAGGAGTGCCTCCGTATGAGACTCATCATCGGGACTTACATGCAAAAATGCAGTGCCTACATATGGTAGCATGTAGGGTTTAGTATGACGGTTGCGGTTTTTAGTTTCTATTATCAAACCCGCATTAAAAAAATTACACCTATTACTAAACTCGCACTAATACTCTACCGTTTTTTATTAGTTTTTTAATTTAATATATGTGCTTTAAATTTAAATTGGAGTTGGAACAAATAATAAGAAATGAAGAATTTACTCTTAATGAATTTTGATTCAGTTGATAACCCACCACTGCAAAAATTATACCCTTTAGCGTCAAAAATAATCGATGCCAAAATCCATAGTTTCGACGCAAAAGAGAATTAGCTACGAATTAATTAGACGTAAACATTGGACGCCGAAATGTCGACGGGAATAACTTTTAGGGTCGAAACAAAGAACTTCGACGCTAAAAACTATATTTTGCGTCGATTTTTTTCGACGCTAAATTAAATTTTCTGACGCTATAGGTTCGATTTGGCGATGAAATCATTCGACGCTAAAGTATATTAAAAATTAATATTTCTATACTTACAGCGGTGATTTTTTAACTATTTGCGTTGAAATTTTCGACGCCAAAAATACATTTATCGTCGACTATTTCGATGAAAATAGTTAAAAAATATGTTTTTTTAAAAAAATTATTAATTTACTTCTTTTTGGTCTAAAATAATTAATTTAATATTTAATTTAATTGAAAAAAATTTCTAATTAATAGTAGAATGACGAAATAATATAATAATTATTATATTGAATTTTTTTAAAGAAAAAATACATATTATATGAAAAACTATTTTTTCAAAATATTTATACAAAATCAAATATAAAATTTATTGCTACTGTGATGGGGGGACGCTCGAGCCCTATGCACCCTGACTGAGTGAGGCCTCCAACATCTGGCGAAAAGCCTACATTTGCTGTTCGAACTGCTCCATCTTCTTCTTGTGGTCCACCTTGACCTGTTGTAGCTCCTCCTTAGTATTCTTCAGCTCGTCTCGGGTGGTTAGCCGGTCTTGGGTGGTGGTTAGCCGGTCTTGGGTGGTGGCTAGCTGGTCTTGGGTGGTGGCTAGCTGGTCTTGGGTGGTGACTAACTGGTCTCGAATAGAGGAGGCATTGTCCGAATTAACAGTATTACGTGCAGATGACGTCGGCTTCTTACGAGTGACAAGCCCAACATTGTAAGCTGTCTGATTCTTGAAAACCAATTGCGACAACTGCTCATCTGGTATCGGGTCGGACCCTGTCTCTTGAGTTTGATGTTGGAGTTCCATCATTTCGTTCTGTTTCAAAAAATAAGTTAATATTACCATTTGAGAAAAAAAAATTAACATATATAATATTAATTATTTTATTTTAAAACTGAAACTTATATAGCAGCGTTTGACTTCTTCATTTATCCATTTATTTTTCTCATTGTAATGCGTCACACGGAAAAAAATCTGGAAATGATTATACCTCACATGTGCTACTCTGTTATAAACAGAAAATAAATTCAATATTATTCCACATTAGTAAAATTAATGAACTGTTATATTTTTCGCTAAAAACTATATTTACCTCAGAATGTTCGGCACGATATTGGATAAATGGATTCGAACCTCCACGGTGGTTAAAACGCAAGTGACTTCGATTTTTCGCATTTGCGTGATATTTATCCTGCATTTACCAAAACTGTAAGTACCGAAAACAAAGACAATTATAAATTTCCGTTTATTTCAAAATTTACCTCGTGTTTTTTGCTAGACCAAAGCTAACATAAGAATGTCCAGTCTTGCTCCTCTATAAAATCAGGCTTGTGTTGTGGAGCATTTGAAGGTCCATGTTCGTCGAATATTGGTTCCAGGACTTTTGTCCTATAATCTTTATAACTTTTCCCTATGTGGTAGTCAATATATTGTTGGACATTCACTTTGGTCAGATCGAAGTCGAACCACTCCTACATGAATAGCAACCGAGTAAAAATAAGTATAAAATAAAAATTTTAACTAACAAACAATATCGAAAACTTAATACCGTACGGAAACTCACAAGTAGCGAAGAGAATAGCTGGTTGATTTTCGTCTCCCACGGTATCTTTCTCCAAGAAACGTAGTTTTGGGGAGCTTCAAATCGAGCTGTAGCTCCTATGGCTGTAGTAAACGTTGAATTATGTTGTCCGACTTGACTGTGTCCATCATCTGATATCTCAATCTGGATACGACCGTGAGCCTTAACGTACTTAGCCAACCCCAGGCCACAGGTGCATCCTCGACCCTTCGCTGTACTGGACTCACATGTGCTAGCAGAGACTCCACCAGGGCCAGTTGTCCTTGCTGATGTAGATGGAGTCGCATTAGCCCGTCTGCGATTTCCCGGTGCTATCTGTAAAAACCTGTCGCATTAGCGTCATCAAATTCATCATCATCATCAAAGTAGCATCATCATCAAATTCAGATTCATCATCAATCATCAACAACCATCATCATCATCAAAGTATCATCATCATCAAATTCATCATCATCAAAGTATAACATCATCATCATCATCAAAGTATATCATCATCATCAAATTCATCATCAAAGTATCATCATCATCATCATGAAATTATCGTCATCAAATTCATCATCATCATCAAAGTAGCGTCATCAAATTCATCATCATCATCAAAGTAACATCATCATCAAATTCAGATTCATCATCAACAACCATCATCATCATCAAATTCATCATCATCATCAAAGTATAATCATCACCATCATCATCAAATGATCATCATCAAATTCATCATCATCATCAAAGTAGCGTCATCAAATTCATCATCATCATCAAAGTAGCATCAGAGGCAAATTGAAGGTTCATCATCTGCAAGCTGCTGTTCTGGGCCAATAACAGCAAGCAGCATTTGTTGTTGTCCTGGGGACAGAACAGCAGGAAATGCCTCACGAATGCAAACTCATAATACGCATAGAATTAACAAAAACACAAATTAAATATCTAATGATTCCATTTATAATGTCGGGCAAAAAGATATCATATATTCCCAAAACTTTGTTCAACAGAAGAAAAATAAACAAAAACACAAATTCATCTGTATATTATCTCATCTCTTTATAAGCACATTCAACTTCTCCACTCATATCTCATATATACCAAAACATCAAGAGTTGAACCAATCATCTCAATGAGCAATGCAATGTACATAATAGGCATTTCGAAAATCATTGAGAAATAAGGATTGCATTCCATTCCATTCACCCGACATATTACTAACACTATCATACCTTCATGGAAAATAAACTACTGCATGGTCATTATGTTACCTATATAAAAGTCGAATAATACTGAGGACCATAATTATCTCGTTGGTATTATCATCGTCATTATTTTTATTTACAAAAGATATAAAATTGATATTAATCATGAAAAGTGAAAACTAAAAATTAAAATTAAGTTCAAGAAAAACACAAAATTAACTATTGTTGTGGTTTAGCTTTCTTCACTCTATTCACTGAAAGCCAATCATCTTCCAAAATCCTGAGTCACACACAAGAGAGATAAAGCTATCTCTGAAACTCCCAGAAGATAACCAAAACAGCCATAGCCCACCAATCCTGAAGGCTAAAATTCCCATTCAATTCTTCGTATTCAATAAACATTTCATTTCTTCGCTCACAACCACCATCACCAACACGACAACGGCCAATCAACACCTTCCTTCTGTCTTGGCACCAATTTTCGTTCAGGCCCTTCTTTCAAACTCAATTATACACATCTCTCTACAGGCACAGACACGAGCACATCCCATTTCTCTCTGTCTCTGAAATCGGGCCTTGGTTTGTTTGACTCACCCCATGATTCCTCTCTCGTATTCTCTGCCCATTTCTCTCTTTCCTCTACAAACCCCACCAATTTTACCTCTCTTACGTTTTTGCTCCATTTCAAGCCTCAAAGAAGCAACTTTTCTCTCCACAAAACCACATCTTCCTCAAACCATAAAATATTACTATGAAGTGCAATAGATTAAAAGCCAATCCAACCCAAATCAAACCAAACAAAATAAATTATTTTTCCATGAAAATAACTAAACGGAGCAAATGAAAACAACAAAACCAAACAACAAACAATGAGACTTACCTGTAAAGTCGATGAATTTGCTGAAGAAGAGAGTGGTTGGAACCGAGAAAGAATAAGAATAGTGAGAGTTTTGGATTTCTTCGTCCGAGTCGAGAAAAAAGAATACACTGGTTTTAGGGATTTAATGGACATTTAACATCGAAATTATTTGCTTTTAGCGTCGAATTTTTTGACGCTAAAAAGTAGGCGGCTTATTAAAAAATTAGGGTTATTTGTTGGGGAAATTTAATTTTTTTAGGTAGCGTCGAAATATATATCATCGACGCTAAAAGTATAACATTTAGCGTTGATAAGAGTTGTCGATGCTAAAAGTATAAAATTTAGCATCGGTAAGAGTTTTCGATGCTAAATGTATAACATTTAGCGTCGATTATTATTTCGACGCTAAATGTCTAGCATTTAGCGTCGAAATAATAATAACAATAATATGATAATTATACTATTAATAATTACGACAATCTCTCAACCATATTTAAATAATAATTTAAAACAACAACCATACATTATAATAATAAAAATTATTCATCAATCACATCTTACAGTTCTTCATTAATCACTATTATCTTCGGTATTTGAGGATTCTTTACTGGAATCGAAGTCATCTTCAGTGTCAAATTCTTCTTCACTGTCTACTTCCACGCTAACTTCAGAATGATGAATTATCTCAACGTCTGTACTATCTCGAGTTAATGTGATATTTTCAGGAACGGTGACAGTTGGTACATAAAATATTTGTTCATGAACTTCAAAGTTGCCAGAGACTTCTTGTGTTTCATCTGATATGTCAATACTATCTTTCTCCTGCGTGTCCCAAATGCCTCTATGTTGTAACTTTTCTACCACCATCCATCCAGTTCCTAACTTTGGATCAGATATATATATCACTGAACGTGCTTGGGTACAAAAAATATATGGATCAATCTTGTTCCAAAAACATTCAATATTAATTGATGTTAGATGATTACTAACTTGAATTCTCCTCTTTCTGGCATTTGTGTCAAACCACTTACATTCGAATAGCACAATATGTCGTTTGGGTCTGTATGTCAACTCAATGACTGATTGCAACACTCCGTAGAAGTCAATAATATCTGAGCCGTGTTCTCATTAGACTACAATTCCATAATTCTGAGTCACATGAGTAACATCTCACTCTTCGGTATGAAATCTAACTCCATTGACAATGCATCCACTATATTCATAAGCCTGCTTTTGAGGCCCATAAGCCAAAGAAAGCAACGAGGATGATGAGTCCAATTGACAATTTTGTACTTGGTTGTTTATCTAACAATGAGAGAAATATATATGTTAATATAACAAACTGAAATATTTAATGTTAGGATAAAAATAAATATAAAATGTTAGGCCTTAAGCATTTAGGAAATTTTTTTTGTGTGTTCCATCAATGTTATGGTCACCACCACATTGTAGCATTGTTATATGTTGCCTACAAAAAATGAGTTAGGTTAATGTATGGCAAAAATACTATAGTTATGCACCAGAAAAACTTACGTAAATACAGTTGCACTTCATTATAATTACTTAATATAAACCAATGCGCACGTTGAACTTCCTCAAAAGTTAGTAATTTGACACCTACTGCTCCAAATGGTCTGCAATTTTGACGGAACAATGTGATATCTTGCTTATTTCTTACATCTTCATCATAGTTTCGTGATCGATGATTAAAATGAGTTTCAATATTCTGCATGTACATCGAACAACATGTTATTGCTTCACTTATTACAACAGCTTCAGCTATTGACCCTTTAGGGCGCGCCTTGTTTTTCACATATTGTTTGTAATCTCCCAAAGCCCTGCAGATATGACAACAAGTTTGCATTAATAAAATTAAATGCACAGTAAAAATTTAAGAATGTAATATATGAAACTGTATATATAGTACCTCTTAATGGAATACATCCATCTGTAATGGACAGGACCTCCCTTCCTAGCTTCAGCTAGTAAATACACGGCCAGATGTACCATCACATAAAAAAAACGGGTGGTAAAATTTACTCTATCTTGCATAGGATTATCACGATTCCTCGCTCAATTCGTCAATGGTTAATGTCCTCTGACATAATTGTTTAAAGAAGCCACATAGATCAAGTACACGTCACATACATTCGGGGGGAGATAAGGTCGAATGCCAACAGAAAGGAGAATCTCAAGAAGCACATGACAATCATGACTCCTTAATCCCGTTATTGTATCATCTCTGCCCAATGCCCAATATTCGATGCATAATCTTCAGGGAATTTAACCATTTTTAGCCAATCACATAATGATTTTCTCTCCGATTGAGTGAGCACATAACTAGCAGGTTGCTTAATAAGACCTCGAGAAGTGACTTGTAAATGCAATTCACTGCGAATTCTAAGATCTTATAGGTCCAATCTAGCATTTACAGTGTCTTTTGTCTTACCCGGAATATTGAATAGTGTGCCCACTAAACTCTCACAAATGTTTTTTTCTATATGCATTACATCCAAATTATGTCGCAAACTCAGAGTCCCTCAAAATTCTAACTCAAAGAAAATACTCTTTCCTGTCCAATTCAACTCTTCAGGTAAGCGTTTTCAATTTTTATCTCTATTATTAGGATGTTTACCTGGTGTACTGTCTCTGAGATGTTGATATTGGCAAAATATGTCGAATCCAGACAATGGACTGGGCATACTCTGAGGTTAATGTTGACCGTTAAATAATTTACTCCTCCGCCAAGGATGACTCAACTCAAGAAATCTCATGTGCCCTGTGTATCCTATTTTATTCCGTAATCGTTGTGAAGGTGTTTGACATGCACAAACTGGACATGCCATGTATCCATTAGTGCTCCATCCAGACAACGAATCATAAGCTGGAAAATAATTAATGGTCCATAATAATGCAGCATGCATATGAAAATACTGCTCGGAAGCTGCATCATAGGTATGCACACCCACATTCCATAATATTTGTAACTCATCGACCAATGGTCTCAAGTAAATATTCATATCTTTACCAGGGGAACGTGGACTAGGGATAAGTAATGACATAAACATAAACGGATCCTTCATACATTTCCATGAAGGTAAGTTTTATGGAATAATAATAATGGGCCACATGCTATAAGAGTTGTACATATTCCCAAATGGGTTAAAACCATCAGAGGTAAGACCTAACCTGACATTACGGGGGTCCTCAGCGAAACGGGAGTACATGTCATCAAATTCCTTCCACTCGGTTCCATCCGCAGGATGTCTAAGTATGCCCTCCGCACCGATCATTTTTTCATGATGCCACATCATGTCAATCGATGTGTGTCGTGACATGAATAATCTCTACAGCCTGGGCGTTAAAGGGAAATATCGCAATATCTTTTGAGGCACTTTCTTCCCCATACCACGGACTTTGTTCAAGTGATTCATACTCGGCATGAAATAATACACAATCAAACTTACAAGCATGAATGGATTCATACCCCATTCCCAGATCACGTAATATTTTCTTTGCCTCGTAGTACGACTTAGGCAATTTGCTTCCAACCGGTAACATTTGGCCTAGTAACTCTAATATCATATCAATACTTTTGTTGGTCATTCTGTTGGTCACTTTAATGTGTAATAATTTCACAACGAAATTCAAGATCGACATTCCAGCACCTTCAAATGGAATTTTTTTTACTTCATCAAATAGTTCACTAAATAAATTTTGATCATTTCCACTTAACACTGGCATGTCACCACTAACACTATGACCAAGTTGTGGACCTTGTACGTCATGTAAAACATCGGTTATCTCATCGTTTGCAGGTTGATTGTAACTACTGCTCCCTTCACCGGAATCAATAAACCGTGACTGAGAATGATACTGCTCACCATGATAAATCCACGTACGGTAACTTGGTGATATTCCTGGCATGTATAAATGATTATGAACTTCATCTAACAGTTTCCTTTTCCTATTCAAATAATTTTACATGGACACCGAACACGACTTTCTGCATCAATGTGTTGCTTTGTGACTTCCATAAACTCATACACTCCATTACGATATTCAACACTCAATCTATTATCCAATTTCTATCCATTTCAGCAAAATACCTAAATATAATAATATAATTATTAAATATCATATTACACTGATCAACATTACTAATTCATTAATTATTTATTTAAACATATACATATATATTTAGTTGATAAATTAAATAGTTTACAGAAAAATTCTATTTTGTTAATTAATTAACTTAATCTACATATATGAATCATAAACCACTAACAAAAAGTATATAATCAACATAATCATAAAAATTGAAAATAATAAAGAAATATGAAAGAAGATTTACCTTATGGAAAATTGATTACAATTTTATTGAAAATTTTTAGGAGAGTTATGAGATTGCAGAGGAGAAATTCTCAGATTTCAGAGGATGAAAATGAAGAGAATGAGAGAAAAAACCGAGGGGGAGAAGGGTTGGTGGCATTCTGCATTTTAATCTATCTTTAGTGTCGAAACATTAAATTCGACGCTAATTGTCTGATTTTTAGCGTCGAATTTCCTATTTCAACGCTAAAGATTAAAGGATTGTCGGTGGAATCTTCATAAATCTTTAGCGACGCTGTGGATGCTGATTTCGACCAAGGTCCACAATAGAGATTATGGGTTGGGGGCAATAGTGATCCTACAAAATAAAGGTATAGTGAGCGTGGAGGTTACTGCCCACCGGTGTGGTGGGTGCCGTAGGCACTCCGACGCTCAAGTTAGTGATGAAGACGAACTATAAGTAATTGAAAAGCAAGGCTAGAGATTACCTTGATACCCGTGTACTGCCGTGAGGGCGGTAGACGTGAGATACTGAGAGCTATGGAGAGAATATGGTTGAGCTATGAGAGTTGATTCGCCCCACTTTCCTCATGGAGCCTCTTTTCCTATATACCCACCTGGGGGTATGTCCTTAATTACACTTGATCACTCATAACGGTTGACTTCATGAGGGGTTTTACTACTTTTACCTGTTGTAGGTTGGAACGGCTGATTTGTGTTTATGAGCCTGGGCGTTACGTAGACTGACGTATGCAAGGTCCTTCGGTTATGAGTTTTCTAAGCATCTTTGGGCCCATTCATACTTTATGAGACCTGGCCCTTTGAGGTGGCAATCCGGGTCTGGATCTTTATGTTAAGGAGTCTCGGGTGCACTCATCATTGGGCCCGAAGCAAAAGGTCGAAATTACCCTTGGATCAAATTTGGCCCGTACAGTTTGTCCCCTTCTCTCTAAGTCAATGAGTCCTTGGCTTGGAGAGTACTTGACGAGTGTGTTGCTTAGGACGAGGCCATAGTATGTTGGTATACTCGAGCGTTGATGCTGCCTATTGATTGAACCAAACGAATGTCAAGTTATAAACTTGACTCCTTAAAAGCCATTGGGGAAGTACCCAATCGATTGAACCAGATGAAGGTCAGGATATAGGCCACACGACATGTGTATTTCATGTCTACAACTTGACTCGACATGAGTCCATGGGGGATGTCCCCGGTCGAATGGACTTGATGAGGCCAGGAAGATATAAGTCATACGACATGTGTAATCCATGCCTACAACTTGACTCGATATGTGTTCATGGGGGATGTCCCCGGTCGACTGCACTTGATGAGGCCAGGAAGATATAAGTCATTCGATATGTTGTATGGATTGTAGGAAGTCCATGTCTAAATTTGACTCGACATGAATCCATAGGGATGTCCCCGGTCGACTGAACCAGATGAGGGTTCAGGAGTTTCTTTCACTCGACATGTTGTATGGACTGTAGGAAGTCCATGTCTAAATTTGACTCGACATGAGTCCATGTGAGATGTCCCCGGTCGACTGGACTTGATGAAGGTCAGGTCTGTCATCGTGGATTCCTCCAGAGTCAGAGGACGAAAAGAATGAGAGAAGCTATTCTACAGTCGGCTGAACCAACAATAACCCAATCACGTAGTATGGAGCTGAAGAAAATCCATGCATGCCACACGGAGGAGATATAAATTCTTTCAGTCGCTTGAAAGGAGTGACATTCCTCCCATATCTTATGGAGTGGATGATATTTCATTCACGTTGTCTGGAAAAAGTGACAATCAATCTATGCATTCTAAAGAAGATGACAATTATTTCACGTGTAGTGGGAGGTTGATAGAGATGTCTTTGCTTGCTATAAATCGCTAAGGCCCCACGGTGGGCGCCAAATTATGGACGCTGATTTCGACCGAGGTCCGCAATAGAGATTATGGGTTGGGGGCACTAGCGATCCTATAAAATAAAGGTAGAGTAAGCGTTGAGGTTACTGCCCACCGGTGTGGTGGGTGCCATAGGCACTCCGACGCTCAAGTCAGTGATGAAGACGAGTTGTAAGTAATGGAAAAGCAAGGCTAGAGATTACCTTGATACCCGTGTACTAACGTGAGGGCGGTAGATGTGAGATACTGAAAGCTATGGAGAGAAAATGGTTGAGCTATTAGAGTTGATTCCCCCCACTTTCCTCATGGAGCCTCCTTTCCTAAATATCCAATTGGGGGTATGTCCTTAATTACAATTGATCACTCGTAACGGTCGACGTCATGAGGGGTATTTACTGCTTTTGCCAGTTGTAGGTTGGAACGACTGGTTTGTGTTTATGAGCGTGGGCGTTACGTAGACTGGCATATGGAAGGTCCTTCGGTTATGGGCTTTCTAAGCATCTATGGGCCCATTCAGATTTTATGAGACCTGACCATTTGAGGTGGCAATCTGGGTCTGGATCTTTATGTTGGGGAGTCTCGGGTGCACTCATCATTGGGCCCGAAGCAAAAGGTCGAAATTACCCTTGGACCAAATTTGGCCCGTACAGACGCTACTTCGTCGACGCTAAATTTCTAGTTTTGGAGTCGAATACGATTTTGGATGCTAAAAGTATAACATTTAGCGTCGCAATTTTATGTCGACGCCAAAAATTATTGGAATAGTTAAAATAATTTAGCGTCGAATCATTTTCGACGCTATAAGTCATACTTTTAGCGTCGATATGTATATTTGACGAAAAAAGTTAAATATTTGGCGTCAAAAATCATTTTCGTCGCTAAAATTTGGACATTTGTCGTCGAATATTAATTACGACGCTAAAATTGATTTTTTGCGTCGAAAGTTTTTTCGACGCTAAAAGATTGGACGCTAAAAGCCATAATTGTTATAGTGTACGAACATAAAGCACTACCAATATTTAGTAAACATGTAATAAATATTCTAATGATAAAATACCACCAAATAGTTAATAAATATGGTTAAGATATTCTAATAGGTACGGTAAGCTATAGGTTTTAGGTTGACAAAAGATGTAATGGGTACAACGAGCTATTAGGTTTTACATTTTCATTCTTAAATATTGAGATAAAATGATGTGTTTTGATATAAAAAAAATTATTGATTTAAATTAAAAAAATAAGCTTGTAGGTTTGGCAGGCAAAATACCTGCTGCAGGTATTTTTTTTTTAAAAAAAAAAATTACCAAACCCATAAAAATATTTATCAAATCTGACCGATTTCAAGCAGATACCAGCGATTTACGGGCAAAATTACCATCCCTAGATGTCGACTAGATAAACATGTTAGTTGTCACTGGTACAGTTTTGGGATAGCCAAAATCAATTCGTGTGGAACTCGCCAACAAACTTTTCTAAAAAGTCAGCTTAGATTGTACATGTATGCACCAACTAAGGTTAATCATTTACAACCGGGGGAAGGCGGCGAAAATAAGCAAACACCGATATAGCGTTTCATCAACACAGTAATACAAGTAAAGCAAGCAAACACAATGAGATCAAGACAACGAACAAACAAGGGGAGATAACCTTAGCTAGCACATTACATTCAACCAAAGTGGGTTCTCATAGCAAAAAGCCTTCTAAATTAGGCTAATCACAAAAAATTATAAAAATGTGAAAACTTAACCCCATAAGACAAACGGTCATGACCTAATTAATGGCCTTGAACTAGCTTAAAATATAGGTTGGTTATATTCTCCTCCAATTAATCTTGTCGTCGTTCTCAATAACTGGTTAATTTAAGAATTTTCAATCTGATGACGACTTCATGTCTTTGTCAGCAATGTGTAGCCACAAACCACGCTAAAACATTCCTCCTGTAGCATCTCCTATGACCGTTTCCATTTTGCTGGGAGAGACAGTATCTCCACACGACAGGGAACTTCCACGAATTGCTGGGGGCGATTAAGATATCTCTTGGCTGCGTGCTTAGTACCAAATCGAAGATTTTCTTTTCTAGAATTTCTCCTCCATGTCATCGGATCTCCAAAGTTTTAAGACTATATAGGAAGAGGTCTTCAAAGTGTTCACATCATACGATAAAAATATCTGAATCATCCATCAAGATTTGTATCAGTATCGGGATTTGACTAGTTTACCACAGCCGTCAGTCGGGTTGGTCCAGACATTTCTTTTGGCTTTTGAGATAGGACCTTTAGGATAATTTCATGTTTTCAGACACTTTTGATGTAAACACTTATTTGAGATTTATTTGATTGCATTTTATGGAATAGTATTTTCTTTGCGAATTTTTGGTTCAATTGTATGACATATAGGTGCTCGAGCTGAAGTGGTTCGTGAACCCCTTTCTAGGGTTGGGCACGCTCTAGGGAGAGGATCGTGATAATTTGAGATATCCGTACCTTTCTCCGAAATTACTAAAGAATCAGAAGTTTTCTCCGAACTTTCACCGAAATCCGAACTTGTCTCCGAAGTTATGATTAGTGTGATTCCTTATTACTTCCAAATAATGAGTATTTCAATTTATACCAAAATGTCTGGATTACATGGTCTATTGTCCGGCATATACAATAGATATATTAAGTATTCCAGGATATGAACTGATCGATCTACTGCTAGAGATAAGATGACACACTCTATATATTTTAGACGCCCCAATGTATGCTCGATTATGTCGAATGTTCATCAGCAATATCGATTCGAAAAAGAATCAAAAGCATCATTTTCAATTTTCTACTTGGTTGTTTGGGAGGAGGTTAGATATTACCTCTGACATGATATGTGAGATATTAGGATGTCCGATTGTGAAGAGTATACAGTTTAGGTCCTATGATGGCTGGCGGTACAAAGCATGGCTTGATCAGAGAGCTATCATGGGTAGGGTAAAGAGTCGAGGCTTACTGAGAGTGAGTGTGCCTCGTTTTATGATGGTCGATTGTGCACTTTGAGGTGGAGGCACATCAAACTAGACATTCATCCTATAGATGATATCATTCAGTTGATCATCGGTCCGCATATCGGTCACCAGAATGAGGTCAATATTTTAGATATTGTTTTGCTATACTGCATACTATATGTCATATTTTATATTATACATATTAATTTATGTTTATATGTTCTATTATAAACAAATCCTTAAAATATATTTTTCCTTGTAGAGTCGCATGGCGGTACAAAGCATGGCTTTGCTCAATACAACTCTTAGCTCGACCAATGGAGTAGCTAGGTCATCAAGGACGCCTACAACTCGTTCGTTGCTTTAATTAAGCATTTTCATTCGATCTTGGTAAAATTCATATATGTGATCCTTTTTCATTTTTAAACTTCTATACAAGTACTCACCAATTTTGCCAATGTGTTTTTGGCCCTGTAAACTGCCGATCTGTGTGTGACACCCGACTCTAGGACGTACCCATATGTGTCAGCAATGTGTAGCCACAAACCACGCTAAAACATTCCTCCTGTAGCGTCTCCTATGACCGTTTCCATTTTGCTGGGCGAGACAGTACCAAATCGAAGATTTTCTTTTCTAGAATTTCTCCTCCATATCTTCGGATCTCCAAAGTTTTAAGACTATATAGGAAGAGGTCTTCGAAGTGTTCACATAATACGATAAAAATTTCTGAATCATCCATCAAGATTTGTATCAGTACCAAGGTTTGACTAGTTTACCACAGCCGTCAGTCGGGTTGGTCCAGACATTTCTTTTGGCTTTTGAGATAGGACCTTTAGGATAATTTCATGTTTTCAGACACTTTTGGTGTAAACACTTATTTGAGATTTATTTGATTGCATTTTATGGAATATTATTTTCTTTGTGAATTTTTGGTTCAATTGCATGACATATAGGTGCTTGAGCTGAAATGGTTCGCGAACCCCTTTCTAGGGTTGGGCCCGCTCTATGGAGAGGGTCGTGATAAATTTGGGTTGGGCCCGCTCTAGGGTCATGACAATTTGAGATATCCGTACTTTTCTCCGAAATTACTAAAGAATTCAAAGTTTTCCCCGAACTTTCACCGAAATCCGAACTTGTCTCCGAAGGTATGATTGGCGTGATTCCTTATTACTTCCAGATAATGAGTACTTCAATTGATACCAAAATATCTGGATTACAGGGTCTATTGTCCGGGCATATACAGTAGATATATTAAGTATTACAGGATATTGACACATCGATCTACTGCTCGAGAGGAGATACACACTCTGTATACTTTAGACGCCCCAATGTATGCTCGATTATGTCGAATGTTTATCATTAATATCGATTCGAAAAAGATTCAAAAGCATCATTTTTCAGTTTTCTACTTGGTTGTTTGGGAGGAGGTTAGATATTACCTCTGACATGATATGTGAGATATTAGGATGTCCGATTGTGAAGAGTATACAGTTTAGGTCCCATGATGGCTGGCGGTACAAAGCATGGCTTGATCAGAGAGCTATCATGGGTAGGTAAAAAAGTCGAGGCTTACGGAGAATGAGTGTGCCTCGTTTTATGATGGTCGATTGTGCACTTTGAGGTGGAGGCACATCAAACTAGATATTCATCCTATAGATGATATCATTCAGTTGATCATCGGACCGCATATCGGTCACCAGAATGAGGTCAATATTTTAGATATTGTTTTGCTATACTGCATACTACATGTCATATTTTATATTATACATATTAATTTATGTTTATATGTTTTATTATAAACAAATCCTAAAAATATATTTTTCCTTGTAGAGTCACATGGTATACATATGAGCTATTGTTATAGGGTATTGGTTACAGGTTCATGCCCATAGTAAGACGGGCATTCCCTATGACATGGTCAATATTCTGCTTATGCAGTATTTTTAACTGAATTCGGATGACAATATGGTCTCATTTAAGCATCTGGCTATCATTAATCAGAGATTCCTGTGATGAAGGAGCCTCTATTGTATAGAAGCAGATGATGTTTTCATGATATGTATCGAAAAATGATATATATTGTTTATGATAGAAATTGGTATTTATTTATTTTTTAAATCTATTTTGTATGTCATCGTGCTACACAAAACTACCCGTCACATGCTGATCCCGTTATTGATGATCCATCAGAAGGCTTTGATAGCGTTGACCCATCTTGTATTGTTTCATCTCACGTTGGCCCATCTCACGCTTCTCATCCTCTAGGTGATCCATTAGTCACTTTGTTATGTAATTGTGTATTTGAGATAGACGAGGGACATGTGATAATACAAGATCGGCAGAAGAGGATGGAGGATCGACAAAATAAAATAGAGGATAGTTAGAAGAGCATGAAGAATTGACGAAAAATAATGGAGGATCGGTAGAAAGAAATAGGTGATCGGAAGAAAGGAATGGAGCAGTCATTACATAAGGCGTTAGAGATTCTGAGGAGGATGTTTGCTGAGAAAAATATTACGCCTAATGATATATTGGTTGATATTGATTTTAATATGTAGTTTTTTTCCATTTTGATATATAGCAAACTGTTTTGTTGTATAATTAACTTATATATATATATATATATATATAAATACAAACTCGACGGAACAAATCCGGCTCCGAACTGATGGAATATTTGAGACTTAATCGAGGGAAGATTTTCAACCTCTGAGGCTCTACGGATCCTAGCGTGGGTGTCCCCTTACCAGACAGCGAAAATAAAAATTTGAATAAACTAAAGTTAACAAAAAACATTGGAGGTGACTTAGCACATACCCCATGTAAAAAATCAAGGAGTAAAAATAAAAACTCGAGTGCTCTGAGAGAGCGTCTTGCCCGAGGCCTCCAAAGCACAATTCTAAAAATTACAATTCAGTGTCCCAGCTAACCAGGCTACGGATACGATGATCCGGTGTGGTGAGGCAAATCCCCACTGGGGACATGGACGTGTGTGCGCCCTCACTGGGTGGTTCTCAATGTGACTCACCAGCCGACTAGCAGGGGAAGAAACCTCCATGGGTTCGTTTTATCCGAGACTCTTGTAATCAAGGGCGTCATTCGGCCATACCCAAGTCAAGTGGTCTTATGGTTCTCAAAGGGACTCACCAGCTAACTCGTAGGGGAAGAAACCTTCATGGGTCCGGTTTACCTGAGACTCCTGTAATCAAGGGGACCGTTCGGCCAATCCTAAGTCAGGTGGTCTGATGGTACACAATGGGACTCACCAGTCGACTAGCAGGGGGAGAAACCTCCATGGGTCCGGTTTACCCGGGAGCTTGATGATCGTGGAGGCAATTACGCCATCCCGATGCCATACTCTCCGATAGTCTTCAACGGAACTCACCAGCCGACCTGCAGGGGTATAAAACGTCTCTGGGTTCGGTTTACCCGAGCTATTCCTCAAATATACAAGCCATGAGGTAGTAACGCTCCGGCCTTGGGATTTGATAATGACATCCAGGAGTGGCATGCCACGAGGGGTTCGCGGGTTTCTCGTATGCGCTCCATCCCTTGATGCGTTCTGGATCCTCAAAAGTGACAGGAACCAGGTCGGAATACTTCCACCCGGGGGTTTGATAATGACACCTGAGATTGGCGGGCCACGAGCTTGGTGCTCTTCCTAGTTATCGATCACCCCTTCACATCGAGCACGTCCCGAGAATATTGAACTGATTTTCACTTTATATTAAATAACAAGTAAAGTGGATGACCTTTTTAATTCAGAAAGAGAAAAACATGTTCATATTCATGAGACCTACTGCCCTTCTTATAACTCATGGTGGGTAATTTCAAGAGAGGCTTTACAAAAGTTCTCTGGTTCTAGTCGGCTTATCTAATTACTTGTGATTCAAAGAAAAAAGGCTACTAGAAGTTCCTTATTAGCATTTCGGCATTCCAGGGTTTTTTAAGCCGGGTACCGTCCAGCTGCTCCAAAAGATAGGCACCCGGTCTTACAATCTCCAACACTCTATACGGCCCTTTCCACTTGGCGCCTAGTGAACCTTCCTCAGGTCTTCAGGGTATTCAATATGACCCTCATCAAAACAAAATCCTCGGGGAGGAAGGAGCAGATCTGAACTTTCTTATTGTGGAAACGGGCCATTCTCTGTTGACATACGGCCGCTTTTATAACCGACTTCTCTCATTTTTCTTTGGCAATGTCAAGATGATTTTTGATAAGTTCCTCATTCTGTTCAGCCTCAAAATGACAGACTTGGTGGGTGATCATTCATATTTCTGCTGGGATAATTGCCTCACACCCGAAAGCCAAAGAAAATGAGGTATCTTCCATGGAATCATTGTAGATCGTCTGTTGAACCCACAATACTTTTGGTAATTCTTCGACCTTCAAGCCTTTACAAGATCCGAGCCGGGCCTTTAAATTTACCTTGATCGTCTTGTTGGTAGCCTCAACCTGCCCGTTAGACTTGAGATGAGCAAGTGAAGTAAATCTCAAGGTGATTTGAAGATCTTCACAGAGTTTTCTAAAACCATTACTGTCAAACCGTTTCCTATTATCGATAATGATGGCTCGGGGAATTCCAAACCGAAAGATGATATTCTTTTTAACAAAATCGGTTGCCCTCTTTTATATGATTGTAGACAGAGGTTCAACCTCTACCCACTTGGTAAAATAATCAATGGCAACAATGACGTACTTGGCTTGTCCCCGTATTGCTGGCATTGTCCCAATGATATCCAGTCCCCACTACGCGAACGGCCAGAGGCTAACTAGTGAAGTCAATTGTTCTGTCGAATGATGATGAAGGTTGGCATTCTTCCGGAACTCCTCACAATTTTTTGCCACATTTTTTCTATCATGGTGTTTGGTTGGCCAATAGAATCCTTGTCTCAATGCCTTATGTGCGATAGATTGCCCCCCGGCATGACTTCTATAAATTTCCCTTTGGATTTCCTTGAGCACATAGTCGGCCTCTTCTGCTGCGAGGTATCTCAAAAGTGGTACCATATACCCCATTCGGTATAACACTCCTTCTATCAGACAAAATTTTGAACCCCAGTACCGTACCTTTCTTGCTTCTTTCCTATCTCCATGAGTCTCTCCGGTCTCCAAATACTCTCTGATTGGGTCCATCCAAAAGGCCTCCTCTCCTACTTCAACTTTCATTACCTCTGATTTCCCAACACTCATTTCTTGTAGACAAATCAACGGGATGGTTCGGGGTTTTCTGACTTAATAGAGGATGCTAGTCGAGCCAACGAGTCAACCTGATGATTGTTTTCCTGATCGATCTGCTCGAACTACACACTGACCATTTCTCCGGCCAATTTCTTGACCTTGGCCATATACACCGCCATGTTAGGCTCTCTAGCCAGAAACTCACCCCTCAGCTGCTGGATAGCCAGTTAGGAGTTGCTCTTCACAATCACATCTCGGACGCCCACCGCCATGAACAACCTCAATCTTACCAAGATGACTTCATATTTTACCTCATTATTGGTGGCCTCAAAAGTAAATCTCAAGGCGTAGACCACCTCTTCTCCGTCACTTCTTCGCAACACAACCCTGGACCCACAACCTTGCAAACTAACAGACTCGTCCATAGAAAACACCCACTTGATCTCTGAAACTTCTAAGATCTATGGACCATTGAACTCGACCACAAAATCTGCCAGGGCCTGCCCTTTTACCACTGCCCTCGGTAAGTAAGATATGTCGTGCTCACTCAACTCCACCGACCACTTTACTAACCGGCCCGATACCTCTAAATTATGCAGGATCTGCCTCAAAGGGTGGTCGGTATATACCTTGATTGGATGAGCTTGAAAGTAAGGTCTCAGCTTCCTGGAAGCCGTGACCAATGATAACGCCACCAGTTCATGAGTTGGGTATCCTTTTTTCCGCATCCAATGGGGCTTTGATGATGTAATACACCGGCCTTTGGATCCGATCGTCCTCATGTACCAACACTGAGCTCACGACATGCTTAGATATTGCCAAATACAAAAACAAAGTCTCACCAGAGATCAGTTTGGCCAAAAACGAATGTTAGGCTAAGTATTGTTTGAGTTGCGTGGATGTTTCCTCGCACTCTTCCATCCATGTGACATCCTTCTTAATCTTCTTGACCAATTTAAAAAATGGATGACACTTGTCGGTAGCACGGGATATGAATCGGTTTAGCGCAGCCACCGGCTCGTCAAGTTTTGCACTTCTTTGATTGTACTGGGAGATTTCAAATCCAGAATTCTTGGATTTTCTGCGGGTTAGCCTCCATTCCACGTGTACTGACCATATACCCCAGAAACTTCCCAGAGGCTAATCCAAATGCATATTTTTTTCCAGATTCAGCCTCATGTCATACTTTCTTACCAGCTCAAAGGTTTCCGCAAGGTCGGCCAAATGACCCTCTGGTTTCATGGTCATTGTTATCATGTCAACATATACTTGCATGGTTTTACCAATGGATGGCTTAAAAACTTTGTTCACCAACCTATGAAATGTGGTCCCCGCATTCTTCAAATCGAACGACATCATCCTATAACAGTACAACCCCCGATCTGTGATGAATGTTGTCTTCTCCTCATCCTCGGGATACATTTTGACTTGGTTATACCACGAAAAAACATCCATGAAATTGAGCAGTCCATGACATGCAGTCGAATCCACCAGTTGATCCACTTTCGGGAGTGAGAAACTATCTTTCGAGCAAACCTTATTGAGGTCGGAGAAGTCCACACAGATCCTCCATTTCCCACTTGATTTCTATACCATAACTATATTAGATACCCACTCCGAGTACTTTACCTCCCTGATGAATCCTTCTTTTAGCAATCCTTCCACCTCGACCGCTATCGCCCCGCAGCGCTCCTAGTTGAATATTCTTCGTTTTGCTTGATCGATTTGTGAGTCAGATCCACTGCTAAATGGTGGCTGATGAACTTGAGGTCTATCTCGGGCATGTCACTGTGCCCCCAAGTGAAAATATCTGCATACCGCTCTAAAAGCTTTAGGAGATCTTACTTCAGGCTTTCTTCCAAACCTACTCCTACCTTAATAACTTTCCCAGGGCCAAAGAGTTTTACTGACTCTAACTCTTCGGCTGCCTCCCAATTGGGAAATCTTCTTGGATCGTACGCCTGGAAATTCATCTGATTCTTCCTCATCTTCCTCTTTCCTTATTCCATTCTTCCGACTTCCCATCTCGATACAAGGGGTCTCTTTTGAAATAGTGGCGAAGCAACTTCGGGTGACTTTCTGACTTCCAGACTCAATTTCAATCCCAGCCCGAGTGGGAAACTTCAACTTCAAATAATAACATGACATGGCGGACTTGGTTTTCATCATAAAAGGCCGGCACACTATGACCTTGTAACTGCTAATGCAGTCCATCACTGTAAAGTCTATCATGATCGTCCGGGTACGTGGGGAAGTTTCGACTATCATGGCCAGTTGAATCCTACCCAGAGGGATGACTGTTGCTCTCCTGAACCCGTATAAGGGCATCCCGTCCTGGGTCACTGTCGCATATTCTATCCCCAATCCATCCAAGGCTTCTTTAGAGATTATGTCGACTGCGCTTCTTGGATCCACCAAGATCCTATCTACTTCAGCTCCCTCTATCACCACCTTAATTATTAGCGCATCGTCATGCAGAAAACTCACCTCATGCGCGTCCTCGTTGGTGAATATTATAGGGACCGACCGATCATTTTACATGCTCTGGGTTACCCCACCGACATTACCTTCAACCCTCGGATCCTACAATAATTCTTTCTTGACCGGTTTAAGTCTCTGGCCAGTGTTCTGCCTCCGGCGATGGTATATGTTTGTCTATGTCCTTACTGCTACTGGGCCGCCATGGCCCCCTGGTCTATGTACTCATTTTAGATCACCTTTCTGTGCCAGATTTTCCATCTGCTCTCACAGATCCTTACAACCTTCTGCCGAATGTCCCCTCATATTGTGGTGTATTTAATAATATTTTTCATTCTTCTTCTCTACTGGATACTTTCTCAGATCGGGCTCCATTAAGAGGCCCCTACCTTGAATTTCTTTTGTGATCTGAGCCAACGGTTTGTTTAAGGGTGTCTACCCTACTCCTCCGGCAACATGGTTTACTTGTACCTGAGCTCTCTTCTTTTATGGCACATTGCTTGGTGGCATCGGCCTGAACTCCCTCTGTCTGGGAGGAGGATTTCTCAACTCTCTATCCGACCTTCACGGTATCTCCGATTTCTGCATTCTTTCCTTCTTTACCCCTTCATTTCGAGCGGTATTCTCCTCTTCCTCCATCAAAATGAACTTCCTCGCCAACTCCAGAGCCGTGGCGTAGTCTGGTACGTCATGGACCCTCAAGTGAGTCCATAATCTTCCAACCTTTATGGCCCATTTAAGACTTTCCAGAGCCTCTGTTGACTCATAGGCCCCGACCTCGAGCACTAGATTGTGGTATCTTTCAATAAAATTCTTCAGGAGCTCATCATCCATCTGCTTCATCAACCTCAAGGAGCTCATCATCCATCTGCTTCATCAACCTCAACTCTCCTATTATCTTTTTTGGAACATACGCTCCTGTGAAATACTGAACGAATAATTTCCTGAGCTGTGAGAAACTACTGATACTCCCTGGGGTAAAACTTCAGAACCACAGAATTGCAGGTCCACCCAGGGTCAAAGGGAACACCTTGCAGGTGGCTTCTCCCACCATTCCATGTACTTCCATTAGCAGAAACAAATTCTCAATGTGAGATTTAGGATCAGTATGACCCCTGTATGCATTCATAGATGACATTGTGAATCGCCTAGGAAATTCTACCAACAAGATTTCTTCTGTAAATGGAGAGGCCATCTCTTCGTCCTGACCATCCTCTTTACTCACCTTCAGATTTTCCTCCCACTTTTTCATTTCTTTCTAAACCAGGCCTTCATATGATTATCAGTATCATCATATTGCCTCCCCCAAACATCTTCACATTTGTTGCTCCTATCACAACGTGTGCCATGGTTAGTCACCTCTCACTCCCCTCTCCCATATCTTTCACCTTCTCATTTCTTGGAGCGTGGGCTGTTACTTGATGACTTCAATGTTTGTTTCTCTTTTTCTTCCCCCCACGTTTTTTCCGTTGGCGGGGCTCTCGCTATCACCACTAACCTCACCCTCTGTGGCTCCTTCCTCTCGGATTCATTGTCACCGCTCAAATCTACCACCATTTTCCCTTCCGCTATCTCATTTCTCCTCCGACTTGGGCCAGCCTCCAACCTCTCATTATTTACTTTTTCTAGCCTTTCCAGCTTCTCCAACATGGCTTTCATGAGTGTTTGATTTTCCTCCCTATTCTTTCTCATGTTCTCCTTCATTTTCCCCAACCACTATGTGGTTGAACTCTCCGACGACCTATGGTTCCCGTCTTCCGCCATCATCTAACCATGCTAATTGCTTTTTGCTCTCTCCCCACAGACCAACTGTTGACGAGTGATTTTCGTCTCAAGGGCAATATCGGGATAGTGCTCCCCGGACAAATCTCCTGCAACTGTGAATTTGTTTGGTTATGGGATGACCAAAAGCAAATTTAGTGAAAAACAAGAAACACACAAGAAATCCAAAAAAGAAGGTTTAACGTGGTTCGGTGGAGCTTGTCCAGCCTATGTCAACGGTCACAAAGTGGGGTGGTGGTTCTTTCATTGCTAAATCGAGCTCGACCGACCTGTTTCGGTGAAGGTCTAATAAAACCGAGCAGGTGTACTATTTCTTACAAGTAGTTCTCAAATGAAAATTTTCATAACCCTTACAAATGTGGTCAACCTTCCTTATATACTACTCAATATACGGTACTGTTCACGTATCTTTGTGACGCCAGCCCTGCAGGTCTGCGGATTTCCGGCGATTTGACATGTTCCCTTCCCCAAATTATTATGCCGAAAGTAAGATCTATTCTCTGAATTCCATTCACATCATGCAGTAAAGGTGTGTTGTCAGACCTTTTCATTAATAATTACAGCCAGTTGAATTTCGAGTGTGAGAGATTTGGAGGGAAAATCTTGTTGTCCCGATCCCACATTGGTCCTCAAGTGGTCGGTCTTATAACGAACTGATCTGCCCCCGCACCTTCCGACCTGATCCACAATATTCAAGCAATCAATCCCTGATCCTGGGAGTGATTAGAAACGAACCGAGCTACCGAGCTATTGTGGTCGGTCTCGGCCCATTCATTGTCGGTCTTGAAGAACTGAATCTTGCAATGTTCCCTGGATGATTGGAACTTCCCTCTTTGTCATTACCGAACTGTTCAGAGACCTTAACCGTAAAAATCCCCATCAACATAACTAAACCATAAACTCTTACTGACCACTTAAGTATCGTGAGTCAAAATCTACAAATAAAACCAAAATGAAAATAAATAAACTATTCTAAATAAAAATTGTCACACTAACTCCAAAATTTTAGTATTTAATATAGTTAAACCAAACATGTATTTATTAATAACTTGTACACAAAATTTATGAAACAAAGAAATCAATTTATATCAATCAGATAATAAATAGGAAAGAAAAATAATGAAAATTGATTCGTTGAAAATTACTCTCTCGAAATAAAATCACAAGGGAGAAAAAGATCTATTTTGAAAGGAAAAAATGAATTATTTTTTTTAAAAAAAAAAAAAAAGTGGTTTTTTGTTCTCTTTATTTTTTCTTGTTCTTGTTCTTTTTCTTTTTCTTTTTTTTTTTTTTAAAAAAAAGGCAAGGGGGTGAGCCCAAATATTATTATTATTATTTTTTTTTTTTTTACCCCCTCAAGACTCAAAGCTAGACTTTGAGTTTCTAAAATCACTTATTTTTGACAATTTGACATTGTTTTTGGGGGCTTTCTTGTCTTTTTTAATACCATAAAAAAAAGGCAAAATAAGAAAGCAAGAAAATTTTCAATATTAATTTGATATTATATTTTATTATTTATTTTAATAGGAAAATACACTATTAAAATCGAAACTTAAATGAGGACGGTTGTGAAACCAATCGATAGAATTTTAGAAAGAAAAGTATTTTTTTTTTTCCAAAACCCAGCTTCCTTGCCCACGCTTGGATTCTTCTTTTGTCATAAAACAAGTACTTTGCAATAAGTATCCACCGAAAAAAGCACTAAAATTGTTAGTGTTGATGTAGATGCTTAGTAAAATCTAGTTTGGAGACCTGTATAATACTTTATTAAAGTAATATTTATCCTTATTTTGTGTTGGTAGAGATTGAATCAAATTTTCTCTAAGACACAACCAAACAAATCAAGTAGGCAAACACTACTTGAACACTTGTTTGAGAACTTTGAATAAAGGATGAAGAATAACATAAAGTGTTTTTTGAACTTGTGTATTTATCAAATTCATTCAAATATAATACATACATATATATATATATATATATATATATATATTATATATATATAGATGAATAAGACAATTGATCCTTCAAAACATAAGACTTTTCATCCAAGAAACATGTCTCTTCGTTTCAAATTAAGTATATAATTTTTCCTCTAAGAAACATGTCTCTTCGTTTTTGTTAATGTGTACTTATAATTTTCTAAACACTTATCCAGGTCGATCTTCAATGCCTCAGCATAGGGCATCTAATCGAAATACGAACTTCACCTTTCAAAACTTATATCATATTTACATTGATAATTAACCATCTTATGTTGAAGTATATATCTAAATTCAACAACAATCACCCACTTGGTTAATTTATCGATTCATAGATCAATTGAAGTTATAATGCATAAATAAAAGTGTTTTTCAACTTGAACCTTTAACTAAAATTAATATTTCAAAGTATTAACAAAATTTTTAGTTTACTATAGCATTGAACCTAGATTTTATGTGTTAATATCGAAAGTATAATCACAAATAACTACAATTGATTTCATATATTCTTGAAAACCATCCAGCACTTTTTAATGCCTTATCCTTTTAGTAAAATATTTTCAAAGACCAGCCTCAAACACTTTATTAGAAGCCGCACCACTTCTCATGTTCACATAGGTGGAGTCATATTTTCCTTCTAAACTTCATTAAGAGTGAAAAAATTCATCTTTTATATATATATATATATATATATATATATATATATATATATATATATATATATATATATATATATATAATATATATATATATATATAATTACAAAATATTTTCTTTAGTAACTTGGCCACTTATCTATAACTTGTTATTACCCATTAAACTTAAGGACGTCTATTGGTATATATAATATCCTTAATTTTTAGAATATTCCTAGAAGGTTCCCGTATTGCAGATAAGGTCTCGGAACGAGATGATATTGGGAAATAAGAGTTTAAGTGTTGAATAATTGGTCAAAAAATTTTACAGTGCGATCTTATCAGATTGTACTTCGTGAAATTCGAAGTAATTAGTTACACGATTTTTAGATACAAAAGAATTTTCATTGTTTCGGCTAGATAATTGGCAAACGAACTCCGATTGAGCTGCGTTTCGATCCATTGGAAAAGGCTTTCGAAGTTGAACAATTTTCACACTGGATACTTTTCGAAATTTGGACATATCTATAATTTTCCGGGTGCTATTTTATAATTATCACTAATTATCTACAAATGCCCTATAATTTTCAGAAATTACGAAAATGGTAAACCTTCCCTAAAACATTTCACACATGTTCCTTATTGGTGGCCACACTAGCCACCACCGGCCCTTTGGCCGTTGTGGCCGGTGGCGGGCCAAAAACTCATTGGAATCTAACGAAATGGCCAAAAAACGCACATGCATCTCTTTTTTCGATCATGGCTCGTCGTTTCGACCCACATATCGAGCTACTTGCTAAATAGAAGTGCTTGGAGAGTGCTACTAGTTAGTGGTGTCGTTTTCTTCGATCCGTGCTTGGTTGCATGCAAAATGAGGGAAAAAAGATGTTAACAATAATATTCATTTGAATACTGGCTCCAATTTGAATTCCATCAATTCCTACACGTTTGTGGGAGCATAGCAAGTCCGTTGGTAACCCCAGAATTTTGGTAGGACCTTTTGATAAAAATTTGATATTTTCAAGTTTCTCATTTTGTGTTTAAGTGCTTCCAGTAGTACCATAGAGTAATATATTGACTTGTATTGAATTGGATAAGTTATAATGTATCAAATTTATGTTATCGGATAATTTAGATCGATCCAATTCGTTATTGTGAGCGGGGAGCCTCTACCCACCAGTGTTGTGGGCGCCGTAGGCGCTCCGATGCTCAAGTCAGTAGTGAAGACGAGCAGTAAATAATGGAAGAACAATGACATATGTTACCTTGACCTCCGTTGACTGCTATGAGGGCGGTGAGTCGGTGTTTAGAGGGTGAGAGGCTTTGAGAGCTTGAGATTGGAATGCTTAAGCTTGGAATGAGTTGCTTAAGTTTTCCCCTAAATATAATTCTGAATTCTGTTTCCTTTCATAGACTAAGAAATAGTCTATTAGTTTGAATAGGGACCGCATTTATGAAGATGTGACCCATTATCATGCTTATTACTCATTTTAAGGTGGTGAATCAGCTAATTATACTGAGAGCAATTAATTATGAGGAGACATCTTTTAGTGGGAAATCTAGTGGGAAGCCCTTGCTTTATGGGCTTTAATTGGGCCTGAGAAGATAATTGGGGCTGCCCAAACTTGGTCCGAGTGTTGTTTAAAGGAATTTAGACTTATTTGATATTGGGCCCGATGTGAAAAGATGATAATGCCCTTAGCCCAAATTTGATCCTACAGACCTAAACTATAATTAATATTTTATTATAAATTATAAAATTAAAATAATAAATTATTAAAATAGGAGACCTATTACAATATAAAACATAATTTCTTATTAAAATAAGAAAATAATAGTCATTCACAAAAGCTAACGCATATTTTTTTTTTTTTTGATTTCTGATGTAATGTTAATTGTTGTAAAATACCCAATTTGCATTAGCTCTCAGGAAAAATTCTAGAGAGCTGATGCTTTGAAAGCATCACTTAACAAGGCAAAAAAATGGTCAGCGCTCGCACGGTGCGCGCACGTTACGCACATGCGTGCTGAAACTTGTTTTCTCTCGTTTTTGAGTTTCCAGACTCTGAGTCAACCCCAATTTTTTCCTATACACTCGTAAGGAAATATAGTATTTCATTAAAATATTAAAAAATACACCATGCTCAATTACCATAGGTTAGACCCACTTCCGCTGTCCGGGCCACCAATCCGATCCTAAGGGTCCCACATTCATCCCAATATTCTCATTTTCTAGGGCTTTCCTTTTATTATTGTTTCTATTAGAATTATTGTGAGAATTTATTTCATCAACATAATTCACCTTGGATCTCGGTTCAGTAACCATCTTTTTCACACACAATGGTTTCATGCTCAACCCTTATATGGTTTGTAAGTTGGTCTATTGGGAAATTTTCTGAAGTGTGGAGAAGTTTCTTTCTATAATTGTTCTAAATTGAAGGTAATTTTTCTATGTTTTCCCTCACTTGTATTGCTTCATAAACATACACCTTTAAATCTATCAATTTGGAAACCAAAACTTGCAATTCATAGATTTGGTCCAATATAGATTTTGTGTCAATTGTAATGTATTCAAAATAATGAATAATTAGAAACTTATCTGAACTCTGCTTTCCTGTTTGTATTTAGTTAGAAGAGCACTCCAAATTTCTTTTGGTGAAGATACTGAATTAAAGAGATCATAGAGATGGTATGACAGCGAGTTGAGAATATATCCTCTAAAAGAAATTATCATCTTGCCTCTCTAGTTTTACTATTGTGATTTCAGTGAAATAAATGGGTTTTTATGCAGGCAAATCCGGTAAATTAGGATACAAGATATATGTTATTTTCAATATTGTGAGAAGAAACATCATCTTATCTTTCCAGCGGGTGAAGTTTGTGCCATCAAACCGATCCAAACAAACTTATTGATTCATCATATTTACTGTAGAATTTGAACTAGACTCCTTGGAAGTATTACTATAAATTGTTGATGTAGATGATGTAGTGAAGACTAGTTTGGAGGTGTGTATAATACATTCTTAGAGTAATATTTGCCTAAACTTTGTGTTGATATGGTTTAAATCAAATTTACTCTAGGATACAACCAAATAATTCAAGTTTGCAATTCAAAACTACTAGAATACTTGCTTGAGAACTTTGTATAAAAGATTAAAAAAAATAACAGATTTCGAACTTGTGTATGTATCAATTTCGTTTAAACATGACACACACACATATATATATATATAGGTGAATAAAGTAGTTGATCTTTTAAAACAAATGACTTTTCATCCATGAAATATGTATATTTTATTTCAAATTAAGTATATAACTTTTCATCCAAGAAACTTATCTTTTCATTTTTATTCATGTATATTTACAATTTTCCAAACACTTATTCCGGTCGATCTCTGTTGCATCAGCGTAGGACATCTAATCGAAACGTGCACTTCACATTTCAAAGCTCATATCATATTTACCTGGACAGTTAACCATCTTATATTGAATTATATGTCTAATGAATGAGAGTTGTTATTTGCTTTGTTATTCCCCATACCCTTTTTTGCTTTGTTAGGGGAAGTTTCCATTTTGTTAGATTAATAAAAAAGAATAACCTAAGGAAGGAGAGTTGTAGGAGACCCATTGGCCACGTGAAACAGGGTGTTTGAAATTGGAAGTGTTGTGAATAGGGATGAGAATGAGTAAGTTTTGGTGCGAGTGTGTTAATACCAAATTTATTTCCATTTAGAAAATAAATTAACAAACCCACATCATGCTAGTTGCGGATTTTATTTTCCCTTGCCAAACATATCTTAACGGATTTAAGCTTATTACCAAACTCGCATTAGTAGCTAGTGGGTTTTTAAATTCTAAACATAAATGTTAACAATTACCTTTATAAATATAAAATATAAATTAGAATATCAACATTAAATTAAATACACATCAATCTAACATAAATTTTTCGATTTCATCAGGAAAATACTCATTTATTTTAACCCATGTTTAGAATTTGATCTTAATGAGTTTGATTTAAATTAACTAACATAGGAATATGGTTAGTTGAGTTGGTTAAATATGTTTGCTTAACCATTGGAAAAAAAACTTGTGAATAATCTCATGTTCTAGATCGATGATCTATGCTTATGACTCGATTAAAATAAGATATACTTCATTCTTACAATATGCTAAGTTAAATTACAATTCTAAATTCTTCCTTGCATAAGTTTTTATTCTCAAATTCTAAGTTTCATTTACTTCAGTTTATTTTGCCCATTTTCAAAGTCATAATTATTTGCTTTACATAAAAATAGGATTACTATGATTTTAATGTTTGATATTGTGTGTGATAAAAGTGGTGTTTGAAAAGACTAATGGTTACCTTTAGTTCGATAAGTTCGGTCTGGTCAGAGATCTACTTTGAATCCTGTGTTTGATTTTGGGTGTTCTTTTCCATAGTTTTCGGCCTGCACATATTGGTTCTGTTAACATTTTCTTTTAATTTCATATTTTGGTCGTTTATGCACGTGTTTCTTTTAGAATTCTCATTTTCTTTTCATTTTTAATTTTTTTCCAAAAATAATAATAATCTCATTTTCTCTTTATGCCCATTAGTTTATATAGGTAATTTTAGGTAGAGGTGTCCATCATGGGATGGTTGTTAGTCTGCATAACTTACACCTATTATGGTGCATCCTGAAACATTAGGTGGCATTACACATGTCGGTATACATGTGTTGACTAATTTCTCATGCTGAGATTAGTAGATTACTATTAGTGTCTACTAATTTTGGGTAGAGGTATAGTGATGTTATGGAAAATATTGGGCAGATGAATATACCTAAGATATTATGACAAATACTGGGTAGTGAGATTTAGTTAACTTCAGATTATTTAGCATGTTCTGGGCCACTTTGGAAAGATAATCTGAACTACTCCATAGTACTCAGGAGCATTCCAGTTCGAGTCCTGAATACTTTTAATGTGCTCTAAGGATTTTCGATGTGGAGTTGCTCAAGGGATCGCTCTTTGGTTCGTGACTTACTCTGGAGTGTTCCACTCTTGAAGCACTATCAATTCAGAGTAGTATCACTCCGGAGTTTGGGTGGGGCAACTCTGGTAAAGCTTGGTTTCTGCAGAGATCATATAGACTGGTATGTGACTTCAAGGCTGGATTCAGGTTGTGTATGAGATTATTATCCCGGTGGTTGGTTCTCAACTCCCCATCTACTAGTACAGTTGCACCATGACAGATGTTGCTTTCCAAACGGACCTTTATCAATTCACAAAAAAATTTGCCGAAGATCGATTCTTTTACGCGTTGACATGTATTCCTGATGGCAAGGCTAATTTTAAACACCTACTGATATGATTAATAATGTTTATGTGAAATCAATACAGTGAGTTCCATTTTTATTGGCATGTGTCCGTGACAAAACAAGTTCAATTGAGTTGTAATCTTTCATGAAGATCTTTGTGCAATTGGACTGGTATTTAGCTGCTGTGCATCAGACATGCGTTCGTGGTGCGTTCTTTGCAGTGTTCGAACGATTGGCGTTGCTGCTACGTTCGTAATTGGGTTCGAACGTGTGGCGTTAGTGTCACGTTCTTTATCGGGTTCGAACGAGAATTCCAGAGAGCAAATGTTCGAGTCTCGTTCTTGTTGGGTTCGAACGAGATCATTCCAGAGAGTCACGTTCGTTGTGCGTTCGAGTGGCATTCGAACGAGTCTTCACAGAAAGAGCGTGTTCGAGTAACCGTTCGAACGCGACTGCGATCTGAACGCGATTTTAGCCTGCTAAACCCTAGGTTTTCACCCTACCTATAAATATAACACTTAGCCGCCATTCCCAGTTAGTTGAAAAGAGCTGAAACACTTTTACTTGAGCCTAAATCTCACAAACCTTTCAACTCTCTTTGAATCCACCATTGAAGACTTCTTCATCTTCTTGTCTTCTTTATTAATGGTGTGATTCCATATTTGATAAACCTTCAACACATCTTAACCCAAATTCCATAATCCTTTAGAGTTCTTTAGGAGGAAGTTTGGTAGTCGGAGTTCCGGCGAAAATTGGTGATATAATCTACTCAGAGACTTCAGAGGTTCTGAAGAAAACCGTGGGTCGCGGGCTTGAGGAGTTCCTTGAGTTCTTGCAGTATTGAGGTACTTGAGTCGGTGGAGTTGCCACCATAGGTCTTGACCATCGCTGTAAGTTATTCTCTATATAGTGGATTCGGGTGGTAGCCTATACCCGGAGTGGTTTTTTTACTCGTAAGAGTTTTCCACTTCGTCACCAAAATCATTGTGTTGAATTTTGTGTGATTGATTTATTTTCCGCAATTTATATTTCGCTTTAAATTAACATTGTGGATTTTATTTTAGTTGGCTGTTTTAGAAATTGTCTGTTTCTATTCCATAGTTACAGTAATCAGGACTTGTCCTGTTTATTGTTTGTAATTCCGCATAGGGTCAGAACTTAGGATAACCCCGGTTTTTCAAATACTTTCTTCATTACTTATGTGAGACGTACATTTACATGTTTACATACAATCGTCAACAGTCAGGTCAAACCATAACACGTATAAAATTCAACCAAATTAGGTTTAGAATTTCACATGCGTTTATTTTGCCTGTAAGCTTTTTCATTTGGCAGAACATTTAATCTCCAAGGTACAATTCTCAGCATCTTTATCTTTATATATATATATACTAGTGTGTTCCGTACCAATGGAACGGTGTTATAAAATTTATATAGAGATTAAGATTTTGTTATTTAATTTATTTATAATAAAATATTTTTATTTTTTAATTAAATGATTTTATTCTTTAATTTATTTTGTAGTTTTTCATTTTCCATTAATAAATGATTTTATTTTTTAGTTTATTTGGTAGTTTTCATTTTCCATTTTTATAAAGATTCTATAATGAAATGACTATTTATCAGCCGTTAGATTATAATAAAATGATTTGAGCCGCCAATTAAGCCAAATAAAGATAGCATTTGGATACATTATCTCTCTTAATCTTAACCATCCGTTACACTCTCTTTCCTCTCATACCATTGTGCTTTATAATATAGATTTAATATTTTTCTTCTTAAAACCCACATAATATTTTTCTTCCTAAAACACTCAATAAGATTTTTCTTTTATTTAAAAGATACAAATCATATTCATGATTAAACTCATCCTCAATTATTCAACCCACACAAAAAAAACGAATCTCACACTAATATATAAAATTTAATATTTTTCTTCTTAAAATATCGCATATAATAATTTTTATTTATTTTTATTTATTTATTTTTTTTTTACTTAAAAGATACAAATCCGATTTATAATTAAACTCTTCTCAAATATTTTATTATTATAAAAAATAACATTTAAAATTTATTAAATCTGTGTAAATAGCGGGCCCAGGCTACTAAACAAGAAACTTATTTATCTCATGCCATCAACGTAGTAGAAGAACCACAACCAGAAAGCGAACAAGCAATCTCAACATTGAAGCTGTCTCAGTGGTAACCAAGAGGAGCTGGTGCATCTCTTAATTCCTTTCCCTGAAATTGTATATCCTGCAAGGCAAGAACACAGTCCCACGATATATACAATAAGCAACAGTTGGATTCAAATATTTGTTATGATCAGGCAGGGCCTGGATTGTTTCTAACAATCTGAATTATATATTCTTCCTTAATCCTCCACTTTATTAGGCGCATCAACATCAGACATGGAAGATAGAATAGGATGGATACTCACAGAAGCGAAATGGTTGACATCCCGATGATGGGCTTCGTCAGCACGAATGACAGTTATGACATCCTTCAGTGTAGCATCCTTGGGTAACCTCCAGTAGTCAATAGCAATAGCAGGGGCTGGGACATTTTCAATAGCTCCACTATCAATATCCTTGAGATATTCAGTATACGAGTGAATAGCCTCCTCCTCTAAGTAGCCAACAACTCTATGAGCTAGTTTTGGCGAGAGTAGATAAAGCACAAAGAATGCATTGAAAAAGACACCCTGCACACTCAGAACAAGCACTCTCTCATACCATTTAGGCTTCACAAGCTCCACCATCGTCATCAGATGCATCCTCTCATTCTCTGCTTCTTCAAGCAGGGCTTTAATCCAACCACCGCTGTGCTGGAATTTGCGCAGAGACTTTAGGTGCAGCAGCATTCCTCCTACCATTCCAGGTACCGCTGCCACTGTTTCCAGCATCATCGCACGACACCCGTATCGCCTCTGTTACACATATTTCAAATTGTTAACAGAGTTACCTTAAATTCATGGGTATTAGATGAATTCTTAAAATGAAATCCATACCGATAAAATGATTATAAAAATAAATAAATCATATTATACATTAAAAATTGAATTTCCCTGAATTCAACCCCTAATTTTGAGTTAAGTTTGGAAGTACTAGTCGACCATGGCTCTCCTCTGGACACTCCTAAATGTTGATGTTTATTTTTAATAGAAAAACATACGTATAAGTTCTCAATGGTCAGAATTGAAATATTCTCTATCAGTTGTGAAAATTAGGTATCCGAATAATCCTATTTGCACATAAATCTGGCCATCGGTTTAGTTCGGTTCCAAACCGGAATCGAAATGTCCAGTTCTTGATTCCATATTTGTGGAGCCGAGAACCAGAACATAACCGTTCGATTCCGGTTCCTTTTATTTCTTATTTTTTAAAATGGAAAATAATTATTAAAAAAAATTTGTAATGAGATATTATTACCAAATAAATATAATAAAAAAAATTATTTATTTGAATTTTATTATATTAAATTAAAAATAAAGTAAATAGCTTGAAATTAAATATATATATATATATATTTATATTATATTGGAACTGTTCGATTTCAATGATTCGATTAGGGTGAGAACCTAACCGAACTGTATGAAACAATTTCCGATTCATTCCGTATCGATTTCCGTTTCTGACCGACACCCGGGTCTACTTGCACACCACAATCATTTCAACCAAACCAACTTATTGACAAAGATTTTCCATATGATACTACTTATTATTTTATTAAAGTTATTAACTTCAAAATTCATTCAAAATAGGCATTAATTGCGTGAAAAGTAAAGAAGAGCGGACCTGAAAGAACAAATCAGTGGGAATTCGGAGGAGCTTGACCGTCCGGTAAGCGACTTTATCAAGAAAGGTTTTGGGGACATGGTGCTTCTTCAAATCAATTGATATATCTGTCTGATAAGTTTCCCATGGCTATTAAAAAAAAAAAAATTCGGAGTCAGATCCTAGTCAAACAAATTTACAAATTAAAGAAATTAAGGAGATAATGATACCATGAAACAATTCCAAGGCCATTCCGAGCCATCCTCTCTCGTGATCTTTGGCCTTGAAATCCCCCAATAACTCGAAACTATAACTCCTTTCCTCTCTCCCTTACTCTCTTCTCCGAAGACGAGTAAGTGCGCATCACCATCATTCTCCTCCAGTACATCACCCCCAACGACATGTCGTTTCTATCCCAAGCATTCGGATTCCATCCCACTACCATCCTTACGTAACGGTTACTGCACTTCTCGCCGTTAATCAGACCTCGCATCACTGACATCGCTACTAACTGTTTCATTTTCTTTACTTCGCTCGGTCAAAGAAAGCAAGCAAGCAGTTTTACTATTATCAACTATCAAGTGCTTTGGATATGGATCTTGCTTGTGTGGGGCTCAGTTAATGATTTTAGAATCAGGGATGTAGGAGGAAAGCTTTCTAGAGTTTTAATTCTCTACTGTGCTGGCTTATTAGAATGCAGATTCTATCCAAGCCGATTGGTTGATGTCTGATCCAAGTGATAGGATATTGAGTGATTAAAACTGAATCCGGGTTTGATAAGACGATATGCCCTTCAATTCAGAATGAATTTACTGCAATATTCCGAGCTTGTGGGTGAGTGTGTGGTGACTGTGAATGGCGGTTCGTTGTGATGTGCCACTATATCAGGTTGACACGTAGACAGACGATAAGAAGAAATGAAAGGCAAGGCTGCTAATTACTTTTTATTTGTTCATTGATGATGTCTAATTAAGTCCATTTGCGTAAGCATTTTGACCTTTCGGATAAGTCTCTCCATTTATTTAAGGGACACCGATTACATACAATTCGTTTTAATATGACAATATCAGGAGGTATTAAATAGTAAATGCCATATCTCGCTTAAGGGCGGCTCAAGTTTCCCGAAACGATTATCATTAGTTTACAAAATTTTATTTTTGCTTGCAAGATATTTTACGGTTTTGTACATTTTTGAAAGCAGAGCCGGCCCTGAGCAGGAGCCACAAGGGTGATTGTCCAGGGCCTAAAAATTAAGGGGCACTAAATTGTCGTGTTTTAGGTACTATATTCACTTTTTATATATTTTCTCAAGTAATATTTTGGGTGTGAGTGCCTAGCCCCCCTTGCTCTTGCTTTGCTTTGGTTCGGTTCCATCCTCTTTACATATTATTTTTTTTTTAACATATGTTTTCGTAATGAAAAGGGACACATTTTGAGCTTTTGCACCGGCAGCCAAAAATTCAGGACCAGCCCTGTTTGAAAGGCATGAGACTCGAAAATTAATCGCACTCACCTGATTATCTACCTTTTTGGCTTAACCTATGTGTTGGGTCAATTCCGTAATAAATTAAGTTCAATTTAGTTGTAATAAGTCTTGAAGGTCTCAAAGTAATTAGACACACTTGAAAAAATTTGGATAAAGATTTCAGAGCTTACATTCGTGTCATGATCAGCACAACCTTTGGACGAAACCTTCCAGTAAGCTAAAGTTCATATATATCACGTTCATCAGCATCGCGAACGTGAATGGACTTTGTTCCACGATTGACACCGCATTTGAACGCTGCTGCGTATTTTTTTCCTAGATGCATTTAAAGACTTTTTGAAGGCTTGGAAACCTTACAATATATATATATATATATATATATATATATATATATATATATATATATATATATAAGCCTTGGTCACTTTACTTAGGGTTGAAAACATAATATTTAGAGCCTCTATAATATTCATGGTGGCAAGGAAGGTCAAATAATCACACGGTTTCTTATAATGACACGGTTTCTTCCTCATTCTTTGTGAATTTAAATAATCTAATTATCTCATCAAAACGACGATTCTAGCTTCGGGATGCGTGTTTAAGTGCATAAATAGATTTCTTATGCTTACAAACCATGTTTGAAGTCTCACTAGATACGAAACCCTCTGGATGTTCCATATATATATCATCCTCGAGGAATATATCTAGGAACGTGGTTTTCACATCCATATGTCATATCCATAATCATGATATATAACAATGTCCCAAAATATCCTAATAGATTTTAGCATGGCGACTATCGAAAAAGTTTCCTCATAGTCAATCAAATGCAGTTGAGTGTAACCTTTCGCTATCAGTCGAGCCTTAAAGGTTTCCACCATTTCATCGGGCCCACGCTTCCTTTTATAAGCCCAGTTACAACCAATAGATTTAACTCATTCAGGAAGCTCAACCAAGTCCTAGACTTGATTGTCATGCATAGAATTCATTTCGGATTTCATGGCTTTTTACCAATTTCATAAATCGATATCCAATATCGTCTCTTTATACGTGGTCGGATCTGTATCCTCCAAAAGGAGAATATCGAGCTGGCATCAGACATCAAAAATAGTTTTTCTGAAGGCCTGGACATTCAACTCGACCTATGTAAAATCTGTGTCGAAGATCTTTCATCTAGTTGGATCTCTTGTCATATCGGTTCCTCTAATTTAGAATCGAACTCATAAAATTCAATCTTTCTATAATTTTCACTTTCTCTCAAAAATTTATTTTTTTTAAAGTAAAGTGGCAAAACGAGCAACAAATACATTTCATTGCTTAGAATCGTATAATTTACATCCCAAATAATTTTCAAGAAAAACAACGAACCTAAATTTATACCCTTTGAGTGCTAGTTTATCCCGCTGCGCGACTCTAACATATATAGGACAACCTCAAATCTTTAAATATCTAACACTTGAATTTCTATGTTACCATATCTGATATGCAGTTATAGAAATAGCTTTCGAAAGAACTTTATTCAGTATGTGGGCAACAATAAGTAAAATATAACCCTAAAGTAATATGGAAGATCTGCATAGCTCATCATAGATCACACCATATACAATATAATATGATTTCTTCTTCGCTCAAACCACCATTGTGTTGAGGAATTCCCAGTTTACCATATTGGTAAGAATCTTATTTTCCCTTAAATATTCTGAACTCTTTGATCATGTATTCACCACCTCGATCTGATCGAATGCGCTTGATGAATTTTGGGTTTGTTTTTCAACTTCGTTTAAGAATTTTTTTTTAAAATTATCAATATTTTTGATTTATATATCATCAAATAGATATAACCAAATCATGACTTATCATCTGTGAAAGTCATAAAGTATGTAGAATTATTATGATTTAATGGACCACACACATCACTATAATTAGCTCTAATAAATCATCAGTATGATGTCCCACACCCAGAAATAGAGCATTTGTCATTTTCTCTTGGATACATGACTCACAAATCAAATAAATATCTAAGATAAGATCTTCAACACAAACAATTTTAACCATTTCAGTAGACGTCAAACACCTATGTGGCCCAGTCTTATATGTCATAATTCAGTATTATTTAATTCAAATCTTTTGCTTATATTTTCCTCTATATTAAAGACATCTTGATTTGTTACCAAAACATAATGACCATTAAATAAAGAAAATTCACATATTAAATGATTGTTTTTTACTTTAGAAACATAAAATACCATCTTTAATGTTTATATTATATCATTCTTTATTGGAGTAAAAAAGGGCCAAATCGGGAATCAAATAGCCTAATTGTGCGAAAGCGCACGTGCGCTATAGTGAGCGCAGCAACAATGCGCGTGCGAGATGCGTGCATCTACGTGGGCGTTTGTGCACTGCTCCATTTTTTATTGATTATCGCACCAACGCCTTAGTATTGGCGCGACAATATGCTCCAAAGACTTAGAAAATCCAAATTTTAAGCTCTAAATTGCTACCAATTTATCTTCAAATATTTCCAAACACTCAAATCTAATTTTTTAACATCAAATCCAACATAACATATTTTAAACACATATAAAATAATTAAAAATAAAAATAATATTTTTTAAAATATCAAATATTTTACAAAATATAAATATATTCAAAAATACATATATGAATAAATTTGTTATTCCAAACTCGAATCAAACAAGAATCTCACAAAGTATAAACACATGCATAATTTTAGGTCACTTAAAGGTGGTTAAGTAATTCTAGAATGATAATCATAGTTCCAAACTTTTATCTACAGTTCAAAACTCTAACTTTTCTCTAGAGTTCAAAACTCTAACTTTTGTGTTACATGTCAAACATACACAAAACTTGACCCAATCACAATCATATTGTATTTCTATGCTTACAAAGCATCTATACACAAATCTTTAACCTTATTTCAACTTGAAGCTATGTTATTATACATCAAATATATAATACATCACCATATGCTTCACTAATGATATCAAATCAATAACGAAAAACATATCTTATTAGAGAACATCAAAACTTATCTAGCAAGCTTGAAAGAGAGATCAAATCTTCTTTTATTGTTGAAAATTATAGAGAACTTCAAAACCTTCTCCTACAATTATTTCTTTAAGTTAAAACTTACTTATCAAAATGCTTAAGCTTATCTTTTATGCTTAAAATAATCTTTTATTATAATAATAAAAGATTAATAAACTTTCTGGTGGACTTAATCTAATTTGTCTAAGTATGCGTATTAGGTGTAATCTTATCAGTTTGTCTAACAACTTGATTAATCAAATTAAATCAAGTGATATATACCTATTAATTCATTTTTTTTTAATTATCAAAATATCCTCTAATCGTAGATATATTATGAAATTATAATAAATCTCTTATGTAATTAATTATTTAATAATTAAATAAATTTTTATTAATCCAATTAATCTTAATTGGTCTAATAAATAATTAATATTATCCAATAATACTTAATTATTTTAATTGATAATTATAATATCAAGTGCTATTTATTATCAAACATAATTGGCTACCTGAGTTTTTAACGAGTACACTTCATATTGTGCAACACTCTAAGTTCAGACTCGTTCATCATATGACCTTAACTCATATGTACACAATTTGACCACCTCTAAAATTATAAAGAATACGAATGACTTTTCCGAACTATACAAGTCGATGTCATTACATATATTTAACAATCTTTCCATCATAGGCTATCCGAGTTGTGCTTACGAAATATATATTATACTTTCAAGTTTTCAAGGTGCACATCTCATATTCTCGACATGTGATTCCTAAATAACTATCAAAATACTATTTCCGTATGTATATCATGCGATCAATCTTAGTTGATCGACTTTGGCCAAAGTCTTAAGAATCGTGACTCATAAATATGGATACTTAAACCTATTATGGTACGAAACAAGACGACAGATCCTATCTTGATATGCATAGATTAACGAGTGCATCAGTCCATACCCAATGGACATCTAGCTTTTAGAACATGAAAGGTCTCTGACAAACATGTCATCTAAGTGTGGAGGATCATACACAAAATCAATACTATCTTATCGTCAAAGGATCACATATGCTACTTGACTCGAGTAGATTCCTATTGATGGTGGTGTGTATACCAACTATTAGGAATCCTCCATGAATCATTTAGTATTCGCTCCAATGAATACCCACATGTCTATACGAGCTTCTCTTGCTCATAGTCTATTGGGTTAGATAATTAGAATTCCAATTCCAATATATGACAAGTGCTAGTCTTATAGGTTATAAGAATTCGACAGTACTTACAACTAAAGGTCTTATTTTTCCTTTCAAATCTAGACAATCACACTTCTAATGTCCAAACTTCTTGCAATATAGACATTCATTACAAGCTACATTTGTTCTTGCATATTTGGATTTTGCAGGTTTCTTTAATTTTTTTTTTTTGAAATCTTCTTCTTTCTCCATTTTCACTTTCCAGAATTCTTTGAAGTATTCGCTTTACCATGGATAAATAATCTAGGGTTCACTCTTTTCAAATATTACTCCATCGTACGCAGCAGATTATGACGCTTTTCATATGTGACTTTCATCAAATGCATGTGAAAATTCAACATAACGCCACCATATGTACCAGACATAGAAGACAAAATCATATTTTCGACCAAGCTTATCATCAATAGTAATGCTTTGTCCTTTTAAATAATCGGATCTACTCAATCATGTTCAAAACATTAATACTAACAACTCCTTCATCTTTGAGCGAAACATGAAATAACTCTTTAGACCTCTGATATATTTCTATTTCCTGATTTGGTTTGAATAACTTATAGATTTTTTCATAATTCCATAAGCATAAAGTACATCTATGTACTTCCTGAGCAAATCAGGAACCATTAACCTTAAAATATAGGACTTCACCTTCAAGTTATCGTCCTTCTATTTTTTCAAACGTCTCCTTCTTCTCGAGAGTCAAATTAGGATTAATTTTGACGTGCAATTGATTAAGCGTCACATATCTCAATCGCTCTGACGCCAAAACAAGACGAATGTTCATCTCCTACTAGAAGTAGTTCTCAGCTTACTTTACTTGTTGGAATCCAAAAAATATGGTAATGGATTTGCGACTGCCATATCTGCAAGCTAATAATGAACATTAGAAGAATATTTTCATAACAACGTAAAAAACTAATATGATTATAGATTTTAAATCTATTAGTGCTCCCACATAACTTTACGTAATCATGTAATCTCCCTTAAAAATAGAAATCTGACAATAAATTCCATATCGGGAAGTGGATCCCAGAAGTTTACTCTAGCCTCATAATAATGATGATATTTGTCAAATAAATAATTTAATTTAAAATATACAACCCATATCAAATATAACTTATTCATAATCAAATTAAAAACATAAAAACATATATTCAAATGCATGTCAAACATGTAAAGCATGGTTTTAATGTAAGACCCGCTCTGATACTATTTTTATAAGGGCAAATCAGGAAACCCTAGGGTCGGATCAGAGCCCCTCGCACCAAAACAGGTTAAATTAATGGGTCCAAGGGATGGATAATTTTAAAAAATTTAAACTCATGATTTTATAACCTTAGATCATTTTTTTAAAAAAAAAAATGGGACACTATATTCCATTTCGAGTCCATAGAAAAAAATTTGAGATAATTCAGAGCTAGGAAGCACTAAAATTGAGTTTGGAATAGCACGGAGGCATTGCCTAGCATGCGAGCACATTGGAAAAAGGACACGTGAAATATTCAAATTATCGCCATTGACTACTTACCAAAAATAGGTCGAGGTGACTCATCACAGAAAAAAGACTATGAAGTTAGTGAAAAGAAATATCATTTTCCGATTCTAAATCCTATTGGAGTTTGTGCTTGAAGCGCCAATCCGCATAATATATTGTACATTATATTTTATTATTTATTAATAAAATAACATCATTTTCATTTCAATATTTACTAATGGTAATGTCATTATGCATATTAGATTGATATATATAAATATACTGAGAATGACATCGACCTTAGAATAATCATGTAGTAATATTGGACACTAGGTGGTTCAATATTGGGATAGTATTATTATTATAAATTATTCTTAAAGTAAATATTCTTAATCATTGGTTTTGGAATACGGTCGAATTCCCATAATCTAAAAGACTAGTATATGTCGTATATTGGAATTGGAGTTCCAATGATTTAACTCGATATATCATGAGCAAGCGAAGCTCGTATAGAAATATGTGTATTTGTTTGAGCAAATACTGAATGACTTACAGGTTATTCCTAATAGTTAGAAGTGCACACCACCTTCAATAGGAATCTACTCGAGTCGAGTAGCATATGTGATCCTTTGACTATAGGATAACATTGATTTTTTGTGTGATCCTCTACACTTTGATGTCATATATGTCAGAGACCTTTCATGATCTAATCGCTAGATGTTAGTTGGGTGTGGACTGATACACTTGTTAATAAAGTACGTATAAAGATAAGATCCATCGGCCCATATGTGTACCATAAGAGGTTTAGGATCCATGTGAGCTAGTCATGATTCTTAAGGCTTTGGCCAAAACCGATCACCTAGGGTGGATCACATATATCAAAATGGTTTCTGATTAGTTGTAAAAAATCGTGGACATGTCGACATGAGATGTGTGTCTTGGAAACTTGATGGCGAGATCTATGTTTCCTAAGCATAACTCGGATAGCCTATGATGGAGGGATTGTTAAACATATGTGATGAACCCGACTTGCAAAATTCAGAAAGGTCTTTCGTATTCTTTGTGAATTCGGAGGTTGCCGAATTGCGTATGTATAAGTTAGGCTTAAATGACGAACGTGTCTGAACTTAGAGAGTCCCACAATATGAAGTGTACTCGTTGAGCACTTGGGTAGCCGATAATATTTGATATTATCAACTAAAATAATTATTTACTTTGATCAATTGGATTAATCCAAAATTACACAAAGGCTTTGTTGTAATTTCATAAATATCTCTAGCATTTGAGGATATTTTGGTAATTATAAATACATAATAATATGTATATTCGGCTTGATTTAATTGGATTAAATTAAAGTGGTAGACATGTAACTAATACATGAATTAAACTTTGTCTTGATTTAATTGGATTAAATCAAAATGGTAGACAAAAGTGATTAATCACACCTAATTATACATATTTGGATAAATTAGATTAATCCCACATAAAAGTTGATTAGAACTTTTATTAATTAAAAATTGGCTAATTTTTGCATAAATAGCAAGCTTGAGAAAGCTAAAAACAAGAAAGAATTATAGAAATTAACCTAAGTAAAAGAAGTGTTTAAAGAAGCTTTGTAAGATCTGTACAATATTTCAACAATGAGAAATCAAGATTAGATCTTGTAGTGAAGCTTGCTAGTATTGGAATCAAGATTAGATCTTGGAGTCAAGCTTACTAACTTTGGAAGTTCTCCACAACATTTCAACAAAGAAAAGTAGATTGGATCTTTGTATCAAGTTTGCTATGTAAGTTTGATCTTCTCCAAAACTATATTTTTCATTAATGAGTTATCATTAGTGAGATATACAGTAATGAATTATGTATTAGATACACAATAATATAGTTTGAAGTTGAAATTACGCTAATGAATTGTGTATGGATGCTTTAGAAGCATAAACATAATATGCTTGTAATTGGATCAAATATGTTAATGTTGGACATGAAACATCAAATTAAAGTTTGAAACTCTTGATGATATCTTCGAGCTATGATTACCATTCTAGAATCACTTGAGCACATTTGAGTGACATAAAATTATTCATGAGTCATTTCATTGTGTGATTTTATTTTGTTTTGTTTTGATTCAAACTAATGCATATATGTATTTAGAATACATGTATGTTTGTTGAATAACATGTATTGATGATGTTTTTTATGTTAAAATTAGATTTAGGTGTATAGAAGTGTTTGGAGAAAATTGGAAGTATTTAGAATTGATTTGAAGGTTAAAATGCTCTCTGCCAATATTTTACACATGGCAGCACCGCGACCCTAATCTCCAGCATCTCGACACTGAGCTTTCAGACCTTCTGGAGTTGCTACGCTCACCATTGCGCATCACGACGTCGAGACGTTAATCTCTCGCAAATGGCTCGATCAGACAACTAGAGTTGACAACAATATATAATTCTATTTAATAAATTTAAAAATATACCCATGCTTGATATCCACGGATTACACTCACTTCCGCTGCGCGGGGTACCGATCCCACAATCGCACCAATAATCTCACATGCCATTATTACTAACAACGGTAAATAATTTGACAACAGTAATTTCATGGAATTTTACAAGCAACTCGGGATCCACCTCAAGTGTGCTGCTCCAAGTCCACCCAAAATCCAATGGACAAGTAGAATAGGAAAACAAAATCATCAATAAAAATCTAAAAGCATGACTTGAAGCTCGCAAAGGCTTACATGTGGAAGAATTAACAGAAGTACTTTAGGCTTACATGACCACTAAAAAATCAACCTATAAGACACTATTTTCTCTTGTCTTTAGATGCAAAGCGATCATACCAGCTAAAATGGGGCTATCCACATATTGGGTCATCCATTTTACAAAAGCTGAAAATGAAGGGTTGATTTCCAACCACCATGATTTAGCCAAAATGAAAATAGAGAGGATAGAAATTAGAATGATTATGCACCAATAATGGATGGCCGGGAGTTACAACAAACAAGTTTGTTGATGGTGATTTCTGTGACCAAATATTTTGAAGAGCACGACAATGGTAAATAGGGAATTTCTTCTTTTGGGAGGATGAATGTTCTAAGGGTATTAGGCCATTCTTCGACCAGATATGGTGTTCAGACCTGGCTTTCTGGATTTGACCGATCTGAGGACACATCAAGACCAACCACTTTATCCCGGTAGCTCAGTTGAGCCCTATTATTCATCTTGGAATTGAGAATCGCTTGGATATTTTAGGTCAGTTCGGAAGTAGTTGGAGTAGTTCGGCATAATGATTGGCCATCCACATGACGTCTAACGTGAAGATCAAGACTGTTTGGACTTTTTCCTCTGACATGTATCACCGTATGAGAGATCTTTACAAGCTGTCATCATAATTGTTGAGTGTGGCAGTGTATAAAATAAAGTGATTTGATGATGAGTCAGATAGTAGACTTGCTTTTGGTGAGGCAGTTGGGGGCAGAGAGCCCGTCAATCAGCCGAAAATTCACGTGGCTAACGTTCTAAAGATATGGGAATAGTGTCATATTTCTCTTAGTATATAAAGGAATGGTAATCTAATTTGTATAGGTTGGTTAGCAAAAATCTCTCCCAAAGTACTATGTGTAAAACACCACAAAGCAAACCGTTCGGTAACATTTGACCACCCTTGAAAAGAGGTAGATCGAGCTCGGTTTGGTAATAAAACCAATAATCTACTTTATTTCCGTGGAGTAGGTTGGATTTATTCCGCTGGACCACGTAAACCCTGTTGTCGGTTTTGTGTTTATTTCATCTTCTACTAAATTTGATTTTGGCCCCCCCATAATAAAAAAAAAAACTCACAATTGGAGGAGGATTGTCTCGAGAGTATTATCCTGAAATCACCCCTGGAACTAAAATCACTCGTCAATAATTGGCGTTGTCTGTGAGGAGAAAGCAAAAAATAGCTTGCGTAGTAAGACAATTGCAGAATACAGAAACTATAGATCGTCGGAGAGTTCGAAAACAGAGTGGATGGAGAAAATGGAAGAAAGACTGGAGGAAAGAGAAAAGAAACAAGCAAATGATGGTTAGAGTGGAAAGAGGAAGAAGATCACAGGAAGAAAGAAGGCTGGCGATAGCGATAAAAACGGGGGAAGGAAAACCCAAAGAGTTAGAGCAGTAATAGTTCTCCTCATTGAGCCACAGAATGGAATGTAAAAGAGGTGACCAGTAATCACCAATTAGGACTGAGCCGTAGAATGAAATATAACACTTGGAGCTAGTAGAATTTGCACGCTACCTCTTGCGTACAAACATGTCCGTCCTAAAGAATTATGGTAGTGGTTCGACATGTTGGATCCTCTGATTCACGGCCAAGAAAGTCCTCATGGAGTGGCAGGCGAACAGGCATGACTGAGGCACTAGATCGACATCCGTGAGTGCCACCGGCATACTATGCGGTGCTCACCCCGAATAAGGGGAAATGAGAAAATTCTCACGGGGGGCCACTAGAGATCATGGGAAGGGTTTTTGACCGAGCTCCAGAATTGTCCAGAGATGCTTATGGAGCATTCGGCATAAATGGACCCTGTTAACATGGTCAGGGATTTCATAATCAAGTTCAGACCAAAAGAACACAATCGGACTACAATACAAGAATCGGGGAAAAAATTATTGTAATAGTCTCTCTTGAAATGACCCGGTAAAGAGTTGTAAGAAGGGTAGTAGATACCCTAAATATGAATAAGGCTTTCTCTTTTAAATTAAAAACTTGTCCAATTTACTTGTTTATTAATTGAATGCGAAAGCCATGTTCAATATTCCCGGGATGTGCTTAGGGTGAAGAGGTGTTTAGTAGCTGGGAAGGACACCAAGCCCGTGGCATGCAAATCCCGGGTGTCATTATCAAACCCCCGAGGCCGAAGCGTTACTACCCTATGACTTGTATTTTTGAGGAACAATTCGAGTAAGCAGGATATAGGGAGGTTTCTGTCCCTGTGAGTTGTCAGGCCGATCCCGTTGAGAACCACTAGGCACACAGTATTGGGACGACTGAATGGCCTCCATGACCTTTGTGACCTCAGGTAAGCCGGACCCAAGGAGGTTTCTGCCCCTGCGAGTTGTCTGGCCGATCCTGTTGAGAATCACCAGTTACATGGCATGGGACGGTTGAATGGACTTCATGACCTTTGTGACCTCGAGTAAGCCGGACCTAGGGAGGTTTCTGCCCCCGCGAGTTTTCAGGATGATCCCGTTGAGAACCACCAGACACATGGCATGGGAATGGCCGAATGGCCTCCATGACCTTTGTGACCTCGGGTAAACCGAACCCAGAGAGGTTTCTACCCCTGTGAGTTGGTAAGTGAGTCCCGCTGAGAAATACCAGGTGTAGAACGCGGGGAAGGCTCCAGGGCCTTTGTGACTCATGCAATCTTAAGGGATGGCAAACACGGGGAGGTTTCTTACCCCGTGAGTAGTCTGCCTAACCGCCTTGGATCAGGAGAAGCATAGCATGGGGAGGTTTCTGCTCTCATAGCATTTGCAGACTCCAGACTCGCCGAACATGGACCTAAGTTCATGGCTTTGGTCGCTCACCGATCCGTAGCCCGGATAGCTAGGACACTGAATTGTAAGGTTCAGAATTGTTATTTTGGGAGGCACCAGGCAGGACGCTGTCACGGGGCACCCGAGTTGTTATCTTTTCGAGTTTGTGTGGAGTATGTGCTAAGTCACCTACGCTATACTAACCCTGTCATATTTCCACCTTTTGTTTTTATTGATGCCCGACAAAGGGACACTTGAGCCTGGATCCGTGGAGCCTCAGACGTTGAAGTTTTTCCCTCGTGATTAAGTCTCACTGGTTCTACTGGCTCAGGGCTGTATTCGTTCCGCTGAGGTTACTTGTTCCACTGGCTCGGGGCTACATTCGTTCCGCCAAGGCCACTTGTTCCACTGGTTCAGGGCTGCATTCGTTCCGTCGAGGCCACTTGTTCTGCTAGCTTGGGGTCGGGTTACGTCTCACCGAGTGGATCATCATCGATATAGGAGCATCTTTCTCATGGCCGGCTCTTAATTGGTCTGGGGAGGTGACATTCTCTCAGAGATAAAAATAGTACTAGCTCAGAGTCGGGTTACGTCCCACCGAGTGGATCATCAACAGCATGGGGTCGGAGCATCTCCCCCATGGTCGGCTCTCAATTAGTCCAATGAGGTGACATTCCATCGGATCCAAGTATACTGCTAGCTTGGAGTCGGGTTACATCCCACCGAATGGATCATCATTGGCATGGGGTTGGAGTATCTCCCATATGGCCGGCTCTCAATTGGTTCGGGAAGGTGACATTCCCTCGGAGTTAAGTATCTGCTAACTCGGGGTCATGTTACATCCCACTGAGTGGATCATCATCGGCATGGGGTCGGAGCATCTCCCCCATGGCCAGCTTTCAATTGGTCCGGGGAGGTGACATTCCCTCGGAGTCAAGTATACTGCTAGCTTGGGGTCGGGTTACGTCCCACCGAGTGGATTATTATTGGCATATGGTCAGAGAATCTCCCCTATGGCTAGCTTTCAATTGGTCCGGGGAGGTGACGTTCCCCCAGAACCAAGCCTACTGCTAGCTCGAGATCGGATTACATCCCACAGAGTGGATCATCATCGGTATGGGGTCGGAGCATTTCCACCATGGCCGACTCTTAATTGATCCGGGGAAGTGACATTCCCTCGGAGCCAAGTATACTGCAAGCTCGGAGTCAGGTTACGTCACACCGAGTGCATCATCATCGGCATGGGGTCGGAGCATCTCCCCCATAGCCGGCTCTCAATTGTTCCGGGGATGTGACATTCCCTCGAAGCCAAGTATACTGCAAGCTCGGAGTCGATTTAAATCCCACCGAATAGATCATCATCGTCATTGGGTCGGAAAGTCTCCCCCATGGCCGGCTCTCAACTAGTCCGGGAAGGTGACATTTTCCTGGAGCTAAGTATAATGCTAGCCCGGGGTCGGGTTACATCCCATCGAGTGATGTATAATCGGTAGGGGGTCGAAGCATCTCCCCAATGGCCGGATTCAAATTGATTGAAATCAGAACTTCTCCTCACATTCAGATTATGAAGAAAGATTTAACAAGTGTGAAATAGAAATTACACAAAGTATGGAAGGCAGAAAGTAAAATATATAGTGAGAAGCAAGAAGGGAAAATATGAATGTTATTATAAAAAATATATATGTTTATTACACAGGGCCCCCTTGGGGTCACCCTCATTCCTTAGCCCGCACATGGGCAATTGATTCAACTTGATTGGGTACAGGGGAAGAATCCACGGCTCAGGCTCGGCAGAAGGGATCTCGATCTCATTTTAGATGGCATTAGGAGCTTCGACTTCTGCTGCAAGCATTTCGGACGCGGGGGCAGGGGCCTCAGGCTCCAATTTATCAGGAACTGTGGACATGGGCACTGGAGTTATTAGCTCCGGATCTTGAATTTGCTCTGGATGAGGGACGAGTAGTGCAAGAGCTTCATCCTTCAAGAGCTCCCCCTTACAGTATTGGATAGCAATGTGAACAAGTCCCATGTCCACTCCAGACACCAATATCGGGATGATCTTCACGCAATCCCCAATCCCTTCAAGCTTGGCATTCTCCAGGTCCTCTTCCAGCTTGGCCTCTTGGTTTTTCAGGTCATCCCGGGCCTGATCCATTTCTTTGATTGCCGCTTTGAGTTTGGAATCCAAGCTTGTTGTCTCCCACCTCGGATGTTTAACTTTATCCTCGGTGGCATCCCATTTCTCTTGGAAACGATGGAGTCATTGCGGAGGGAATAAATCAGTGCGGTGGCCTCGACCACGACCTGTTTCAGTGATTGGTTCTCTTTCTCCTTTTTGGCCAGTTCGGCCTCCCGCTCTTTAATTTGAGATTGAAGCCTCTGCGCGTAGCCTCGCTCGGATAGTAGGCTCGTCAGCGGGTCGTTGTTCCGAGCTATCATATAGCCCATCTGCAAGAGAGAAAGAAAGGGTTAGAATTTGCCAAAGTAAAAACGAAGAATGGAAACATGGAAGAATATTTACCTTAAGGATTTGGGCCGAGAACTTGGAGATCACCTTATCGGGGGAGATATCCTCATATTTTGGGACCTTTTTCGGGGGATGGGGGGACAACCTCGGCCAGTAGGTTGATTGCAGGCACTAGATGGGCTATCGCGTCTTGAACCTTCTTATTGAGGTCGCTCACCCCCAACACCACCCTACGCTTCCCGATCTTGGAGGGAGCCTCAGCAGTCTTCTTCTCCTTCCGGGTGACAGCTTTCTTGGCGAGGGGTTCTACTTTTTCTTCCTCTTCAAGCTTGACTACTTCTTCACCAAATAGACAAAATCATTTTCTCAAAGGTCTGGATGAGGCAGGGGACGGTTGGATTATTGGGCTCGGAACAGCTAGTGTGAGAGAAGGTTGATGAGGTGCTACTGGATGAGCAAGCAGTTTGGCTTTTCCTTTAGCCTCAAGAGGAATCAGAGTGGTCAGTCACCGCTGAGAACTTCCCGCTTCACCATGACCGGTCTTCTTAGCCAGACTCTCAATCTGCCCCATGACCTTGCCCAGCTTCGTCATTCCTGCAGAATACAAGACAGAAAGTATGATCAGTTTCTGAGTACGAATAACTTCATTTAGATTCAAGCTGAGCACATGAAGTTTGTCAGAAGGTCAGACGATAACTACCTAATCACTCTACAGCCTGTGGAGTTGTGTTCCAGATGAGGCTCGATTCTACAAAGTTAGCGTCATTGATAATTCTCTTCCAAGAGCCGGAGAAAATCCAGGCGTTCTTAATCCTGATCCGAACCTCATGACTGACTTTGGGAGGATCCGTCCTGTAGGCTGAAAAGGTTTGGAAGGTTAGTATTTTTTCATGGAATTTACAAAAAAAACTAATGGGCTCAGGTCATCACCTCATGCCGAAAAGACGTCTGATACGTCAATCTCTACGGAATCTGTTGATCGAGATCTGCCCCAGTCGCCCGTGGCCCAGAACCAGGGGTCTTTGAAGTTCTTGTTAGTTTGGGGGAGCTCGGTGATGAGGGCAGGTACGTCGGCGTAAGAAGAAATGTAGTATCATCCGTGATGGGATTTTGGGTTGCCCTTTAGTTTGTACAGTCTTTATAGCTCCACAAAGGTCGGTTCTCCTAGGCCAGCTCGGTGCCATATCACGTAGAGACCGGCTAGTATCCTCCAACTGTTCAGATTCATCTGGTATGGGGCAACTTCCATCAAGGCAAGCATTCTCACAAAATAGGACTAGATGGTTAGTCGCAGACCGCACTCAAAGAATAAAGGGAGAAGAGCCACAGAGCCAGACTCGGGCCGACTTACGAATTCGATAAGGCCTGGGACCTCAAGTGTTATGTCTATGGAGACCTCATACTGATGGCGGAGTATGCTCAAAGCGTCTTCCGTTATGGTTGAAGGACGATTAATGTCCAGGGAGGACCAGTCTAATTCGTCCGGTTCAGGATTTTTCCGGAGAATTCGGTGATAGTAAGTGTCATTTTATTCTTGAGAATGGGTTGGAGTGGTATCTAATTCCTCCAAGCTGGTTGAGCTGGAAGAAGCCTCTTCAGTACGAAGATGTTGAAAGATTGGGGGCCAAGTTGATGACGATTCAACGTCTGACATTCCTAGCAATGACAGGGCCCGATAAGGGCAGTTAATAATCAGTTTGGGGGAGTCACACGTTAAAAGGCTATTCTAAATTTCGGGGACCTAGGCCTAATCTCTCTAAACGTCCTAGCAATGGCCATAAACTGTAAGTCTCTCCTTAAAACATCAAACCAAACACACGATAAATAACAAACCCAGAAAACCCGAACATCAAACACCCCAGTGACTGAGCACATGAAGACGATAGAGACGACCTGAGTGATAGCCGTGGCCATTTTTGTGGCTCCAAGAGGCAATCACCACCTGGTTGATAGGCACACACCTGACTTTGTAGTTCCCGGTACCAACTCACACAATTCGTCGAAATCAAGAACTAGAGAACATATGTTGATGGTGATTTCTGTGACCAAGTGTTTTGAGAGCTCGACAAGGGCAGAGAGGAAATTCTCCTTTTGGGAGGATGAATGTTCTAAGGGTATTAGACATTCTTCGACCAGATATGGTATTCAGACCCAGCTTCCTGGATTTGACCGACCTGAGGACACATCAGGATGCAGATGTCAGAGATCGACAACATCAGAGCCGAGACCGACCACTTTATCCCGATAGCTCGATTCAGCCCTATCATTCATCTTGGAAGGGAGAATGAGCTCGGATATTTTGGGTCAGTTCGGAAGTAGTTGGAGTCGTTCGGTGCAATGATTGGCCATCCACATGACGTCTGACGTGAATACTGGGACCGTTTGGACTTTTCCCTCTGACATGTAACGCCGTATGAGAGATCTTTACACGCTGTCATCACAATTATTGAGTGTGGCAGTATATAAAACAGAGTGATTTGATGGGAAGTCAGATGGTAGACTTTCTTTCGGTGAGGCAGCCCGTCAATCAGTTGGAAATCCACGTGGATGACGTCTTAGAGATATGAGAATAGTGTCGTATTTCTCTTAGTATATAAAGGAAGGGTAAACTCATTTGTAAATGTTGGTTAACAAAAATCTCTCTCAAAATACTATTTGTAAAACACCACAAAGTAACAACTCGGTAATATTTGACCACCTTTGAAAAAGGTCGGTCGAGCTCGGTTTGGTAATAAAACCAATACTCTACTTTATTCCCGTGGACGTAGGTTGGATTTATTCCGCCAAACCACGTAAACCCTGTTGTCGGTTTTGTGTTTGTTTCTTCTTCTGCTAAATTTACTTTGGCGCCCCATAACCAAACAAATTCACGATTGCAGGAGGATTATCCTGGGAGCATTTTCCCGAAATTGCCCCTGTAATTAAAATCACCCGTCAACAAAGTTAAAATTTGTAATTTCTAGACATGAGATATGGTCCTTAGATGAATTACTTGAGCATGAGACACCAGATGAATGATCACTTGTAGCAAAGTGAGAATGATAATATATACAACATCTGCGAGACCTGTGTCATACTATCTAGAATATGAGAAAACATAAACAAGTCAGGAAATGAGGAGATGCTCCGAAAGTATTACCAATAGATAGTATATAATATTCATACAAAGAATTTTTATGCTTATTTTTTATTTTCATTTTCTTCAATAAAAGTTTCAAGGAATTATTCATAAATTTCAAAACACGTACAATAGATATAGGCCATTAAGAAGGAGAATTGTGACCCTTTTATGGTCGGATATCAGTGAAAAGAGAACTGTGACCCTTTGGTGATTATCCCATTATGGAGTCGATACAGAATGATTTAATCATAGTCCTCAAATGATTGCCATGATCGCTAACCCCAACCCACCTTGGCCATTAAGAGGGAGATCGTAACCCTTTAATGGTCGGATATCACTGGTAAGGAGAACCATGACCTTTAGTAATCTCCCTGTTATGGAGTCGACACGGAGGCATTTAATCATAGTCCTCAAGCGACTACCATGGTTGGTAACCCGACCCACCTTACTTATTAAGAGCGACTGGCATGGATGGTAACCCCTACCTACCTTTGCCATTAAGAGGGAGAACTGTGACGTTGTAAAGGTTGGGGATCACTAATAAGGAGGACCGTGATCCTTTGGTGATCACCTCGTTACAGGGGAGAACTGTGACCATTTGGTGATCGTCCTATATGGAACAGGAATTATAGACAAAACTATAAAACCTTAATCTTATTCAATAAAAGTCTTATATTATACTTGTTAGTCAGGTAATGATTTTTACAATCCTAGGGTTATTCAAGATAATCCCGATTACTATTCATCAAAAATACATAAATTTCATTATTCTACATTATCGAATCTTCAATCACTATAGCTAAGTCATATTTCTTTATATCATTGAGTAATACTGGGCAAATCCCTATTTTTGCACTTTGTTATCGAGCAATAAGTACCGAAAGCCATGATTATTAAGTTAATTCCCGACCATTACACATATAGAAATTCACAAGAAATATGAGATAACTCTAAAATATTCAAAATATGAAATATATCAAGATGGAGCGAACTAGAATCAACCACAGATGTCTCGATCAGACCACTAGAGTTGACAGCAACATCTGGCACGGTTGATGTTCAAGAGAGAATTTGTGAGTTTTATTTTCCTCACTTCTTTCCCCTTTTGAGTAATAAAATTCCTCCATTTTCTCTCTATGGATGAGGCCTCATCCGCTCAATCATGTAAAACTCTTCTGCGGTTTATTATCCGATCTTAAATGTTTTACCAGATTTGTGCACCCCTACCAAAATAAATTTATATGTTCAATACCAGATTATTCGGGAAATGCCATATTATTTATTCGAATAAAAATCAAATGTCAACATATGAAAACAAATTTTTCTCTCATTTTCTCACCGAAACATTTAGAGTTCTACATTGGACATATCCGAACTATTTAATCATGTTTCTCTCATATTCTCCTCAATCGCTGCTACACCTACTTTCTTCCTAGTTTCTTCATTTTTAACCATATCTCCCTATTTCCACTCACACATCCACCTAAATATTTCCATCTCATTTACCCTCATTTTTTGACATGTTCATATTTTATTACCCAATATTTTGTTCCAAAAAGCATTATTGATCTTATAGCCAGGATTATTATGATCACATAAGACCGCAAATGCACATCTCATTTTCCTCCAACCCAACTCAATTAAATTTTATGAGTAACATCTCGATTTACGTCTCTGTCTTTTAAAAGAAAAGACCATAAGTACTCAAAACACTTATTTCTTGAGATTGGTTGGTAACTAGTTCTGATTTATGTCGCATTACCTACATTCCATAAATAATAATAAGGCACCCACAACTACATAGTTGTAAGTTAGAGAAGAATTTTTGATGTAAAATTATTAGCCGCATGTAGGGATGACAGAAAAAGTCTAAGCCCAGCCCAGCACACCAAATTAGCCAAGCCTGGGCCTAAATAGAGCTTTGGCAAAGGAGTCGAGACTGGAAATGTAAAGATCCAATATGAAAAATCATTAAAAATATTTAAATTCTTAATTTTTTTTTTCTTTTTTTTTTTTTTTTTTGCCCATTTTCAAGTATAAAAATTAGCCTTTTTTCATTTAAAAATAAAAAAAATAAAAAAATCCTATTTCTAAAGATAGAACATGACTCAACCCAAAATAAAGGATTCAGAACAGGACAAAGCCCGAGCCTGGCCTGATATTTGCCATCACCACATCCCCTCACAGAACGAAACATGGACTGTATGTTCTGATTAGGTGTCCTCAAAACCTGCAATAAATAATCATAAAAAAGACACCCACGACTCAGCCTAGATGCAAGCTTGAGAAAAGTATTTTTGTTGTAAAATTACAACCACATCCCCACGCGCACACAACAAAACATGCACAGCAAGTTTTAAAATCAGTAACACACCAATTATAGTATCACTGTAATTGTAAATAGAATAAAGAATACAGTTAACAATAAAAACTATGATACCTGAAAAAGAAAACTGCTTTTTCAGTAGTACTATGCATCATGTCTCTCACCTATCTTAAATTATATCCTACATGGTTAGATATCATATATATACACACAGATACTGCCAGAATAAAGTTAAACCTATCCAAATCTGCAATGGAGATGACCACCTATGTACAGGCAGGTAAATCTGTGAATTACATGCTTCATTCAAATGCCATGAAAGTATCATCATCCAAAAGTGAGTCAATATCAATCAGATCGAGGTCACCAGTTATTTCTTCTGGGATGTTCAAAACCATATCGGACCCCTGCTAAGAGTTGAAACAAAAGGATATTAAAAATTTAAGCATTTGGCACACACCGGTTCGACTAGAATAATGAAGCCATATCATTACTAAACAAGAGTTCTAGTAGTATATAACATTAAGCGATACAAACAATCATGATAGCAAGGAACCAGTCTGGTTTAAACATCTACATGGGGTTAGCAGCATGACAAAGATAAACAACTTCATGGTGCAAGGTCTCTAGCAACCAACATAATTATCTAGGAAGACCAAAAAGTAATAATTAATTTCGATCATCAAAGTGTATAATTTGTAATTTTAATAGAAAAAAAAATCTAATAAAAACTGAAAGAAATTCAAAGCATATACCTTGGTTTCACGGGAACCTTCAACAACGTTCAGCAACCTACGATACTGAGCTCGTGCCTCGGGATACTGAACCATGGACTTCACTCTACCAAGTGCCTTTTGCAATCTTACTTCGGTTTGTTTCCTTCCTTCCTTCAGAAAATCATAATCATCTTTATGTTCTGGCTCAGGATTTATACTTGGTGCATGACAACGGAATCCACGCAAACCGCTGCCTTTACGTCTCCAGCGCAAAATGACCTTTTCTAGGATTCCAACTGACCAGATGATTGGTCTATACTTTTTCCTTGCCTGGTGTCCTCTCACATGCGCCTTCACACCAAAAGTTGAAGTCATCATTCATATTAAATAACAACACATTTTGGAAAATAGCCACCACAAAACAAGGGCGAAAAATAATTAAAAAAAAAAAAGATGGGCTCTCAACTCTCTCCAACTTCTATCTTATCTTTTTCTTTTCTATTGAGAGGTAAACGTAGTGATAATGCAAAAGGTAAGTTCAAACAAGTGTGTCAATTATTATGAATGGACCGCAAAGAACTGAGGCAACTAACATAAACAATGAGACAAATCAAGTCCTAAATTATTTTGTTAAACCAATATCTGCTAAATGCTAATTACATAATGATCTAAATGTGAAAAGAAGCAGACAATCCCCCAAATGACACTCCGTCAGGCTGATAATTGCTAGAGGGCAAAGTTCTCATGCAAAGATCAAAGGAAGCTAAATCTGGCAATAAACTAACTCAATGAGAAAAGATACTTTTAATTTAAGTGAACTACGCAATAAACCTGAATTTTAACAATCCTTTGCCTGATTAACAGGAATTCTTTCCTCTTCTTCCAACCACGAAACTTCTTCTGGATCTGTACAGCAGCAGCTTGTGCTAGCCCATCAACTTGTACAGGCCTGAGTGACTTAGCTGCCACAAGTGAAAGAGCATGCTCATATGATATACCTAATTCATCATCACCGAACTCAGTTGACTGTTTCCATTGGAATGACTGCATTCTGAAAATTTGATGTATACGGTCAGCAGCCTGAGTAGCATTACAGATGGCAGTTAATGAATCCTTCAGTGACAGTACATCTGACACATCATTATCATCAGCAGGAGTTGCTGTCTTCTCCGAAATTGTTTGTACAGCTTTAGATATGGAATCTTCCAAGACACCACCTTCAGCTGAATCATTCATTTTAAGGGATGAAAGAAGGCTGGTTAAGGAAGACTCTGCAAGGAAACCAGAGATTCCTTTGTGTCCATTGCTAGAAGCCAGGTCCGCAGGAGTTCTACATAATGGAAATTCTGGAGATGGATCCGTCAATGCACCAGGAGCTGCGCCCAAGGACAGAAGAACAGTAACTGTCTTCTCTCTGAAAGTTACAAGATTAAAACAAACCAACCAATTAATAACAAAATCATAAGCTTTGTTGAATGTGATGCTGGATAGTTATACATGATTCACAACTATAATCCTACAAATATCCAAGCAGTTAATGAAGTTAAAACTAAAGATGTTTTTATACTGACTTATGATAATCAGAAAACACTATCTAATATGCATGATGAAAGCAACAAGCAACTTCCACCACATAATTTGATTAGAAAGCAAAGAGTGTATGCCAAGGTTGTTAAAGGCGAGAGGCGCACCGAGGCGATCGGAGCCAGAAAAGCGACCCTCACAGACACGAGGCGTACGTTTATTAATAATACTTTTAAATTGTAATATTTGCATCATTAACTTGTAAATATAAAAAATAATAATAATAATAAATAGATAATAATATTTTGACATATATTCTATTTTTATATTACTTATACTTATCTAATTCATAGTACTTGACAAAATATGCACAGTTTAAAACTTTAAATTCAAGAAAATAATAAAAACAAGCGTTATTAAAAATATGCATAGTTCAAGTTCAAGAAAATGAAAAACAACGAGAATTAAAAAAACATTACTGAAAAAAAATAACTGAAAAAAAGAATCGTAAATAAAGAAAATGAAAAAAATAAAGAAAAAAGATGAAGAAAGAAACAAAGCTAAAAAAAATTAGAAAAAAAGAAATGTAAAAGAAAAAAGAAATACAATATAAAAAAAAAAGAATTGTAAATAAAGAAAATGGAAAAAAAATGAAGAAATAAACATAACTGAAAAAGGTAAAAAAGAATAAAAACAGAATTATAAAAGAAAAAAGAAATACAAATATAAAAGAAAGAATCATAAATAATAAAAATGGAAAAACATAAAAAAAAGATGAAGAAAGAAATAGATTTGGATAAAAAAAAAAAAAAGTAAAAAAACTGACAAAATAAATCATAAAACCATGATGCGCGCGTCTCGCTGCGCCTCGCGCCTCGCTGCGCCTCGCGCCTCGCCTCGACCAGTATGATGCGCATCGGCGATCGCCTCGTGCGCCTCTAACAACACTGGTGTATGCTAAACTCACAAGTCAATTTTAGTATGAATATCTCTATGTGCATGAATGTGTTAATGTATTTAAGAAGGTACGAGAGACAAGGAAGGGGTGGTCGAGGGGAGGAGAAGAGGGATATGCATTTCATTGACCTCCAGCATACCCAAGAAGCCATATTCAATGACCCCCCGCTTCACACTGAAAAGAATTTGCATGACCAAAATCTTATATTTTTGTAGTCGTAATTCGTAGGCTAGGAATTAGGAAGGTTTATGGATCTATCCAAATGTTACCATAAGTAGCTACATTATGCAACACAAAAGCAAGCCTGGGATTTGACAGAAATTAGAAAAAATCAAGCTTAGAACTCCTTGCCTGCCACAGAATGCAGCCCAATGAAGGGCAGTCCACCCATTAATGTCACGGAAATTAATGCTAACTCCTGCCCATACAATGGGGTTTATGGCCCAATCATAGCCAAGAGCAGAGGCTAAGTGCAGCACACCTTGCCCCTCTTCATCTAAAATGCTAGGCCCTTTACCATCCTCTGATACTTTACAAAAAAGCCATGAGTACAGCTTCTCTTTCATAATCTTCTGAAGGATCTTCTCCTTTTCCACATAATGTGACAAGTTCTTCTCAGCGGTTGCCTCTACCATGTGGTAGCTTTCATCTTCCTCTTTTAATTGAATAATTTTGTTGATTAAATTTCGCTTCTCATAGAGACCTTCAGATAGATGATTTTGAGGAAAAGATCTCATAGATAGGAGCCTCTCAAGTCGCCAATGAAGAAACAATTCACTTGTGCTGCCACCGTTGATGTCTGAATATCCACATCTTCAACAGAGCCAACTATATATTCAAATTCACGAACTTCACTACATGCTAACCTATTGGAACAAGTTATGTAAAAAGGGACTCGCCCAATTGTGTGAGGAGGAATACGGCAACAGAGAACCCCATCTGCTAATACCTCTGCTGGAACCTCTACTTCTGCAAACATACATGACCACTTACATTTTGCTACCTCTTGGTCACTCTTCAAAAACATACCAGTGACCACAATCTGATGTATGGTAAATAAGACAGAATTAAGATATATCATTTTTTAGTGCTTTTAATAATTGGAAAGGATGAAAAACAATGACCAAAATTGAAAGCTTAATAGCCACAGAACTACTAAAAAATTTCTGCACAGAAATAACAAATTATTAAATACCTCAATATCTGAATCTGTGTACGCCCATTTTGGTGAAAAATTGATTATGCTGAACACTTGATCCTGGGAGATAGAGGGGCTCAATGATGAATCATCATCTACATTTCCACATTCCTCAGTGCTCCATAGAATACCAGAGGATTGCACATGCAAATTATCTCCATCTTCGAGTTCTTTACTCATCCACCGTGAGAAGCTGTCAGCTTTCTCTAAACTGCCTTCCCCATCCAATAACTTCTGTTTAACAGGAAAACTATAACTGGTATTGCCTCCTCTATGCATTTCACTCTCAGAATTTGATTTTGTTCGACATGAAGATTCCACATCTCTCTGCCACGGTTGAAGGTTGTTCTGAACAGACTCATTTTGCTGATCCTTAAAAGTACAAAATGCTTCGGAACCACTAAGTAAACATGCATCATAAGTTCTTTGCTCAAATAACCCGACACCAAGATCATATGCTGGCTCCGAATCTGTAGACTGGTCCATGGTCCTTTCTGACAAGCGTGAGGTATTATCCGCCGATGGAATCTACATAAAAGATTTAAAGTTATACTAACTTAATGCAATGAACTTGAGATTTAACTTCTTTCAGGGACAAAAAAAATTAGTAAAAAAAAAAAAAAAAAACTTGAGATTCAAAATAACAAATATGAATTAGGTGTCAAAAAATAAAGGAACGTAAACTTAATATTAACATGAGAAATTCCAGAGGTGCAAACATTGAAGATGCAGTCACAAATAGAAAGGCAGTCGTCAACCAAACTGAATGCTTTAAAACCATAGTCTTCATATTATAATTGTTCTAGAGTCTTATCCCTACATTTTGAGCCTCCCAAAGTTTAATTATTTTTTTCTTCTTTTGAAAAAAGCATAAATGATTGCTAAAATTTTCATATCATCAAACCTGAACATATTCAAGATAGGTTACTTCGTCAAGATATGGATTGGAATTTACATTTTCTTTTCCCTTTTGTTTATATTAGAGCTTCCTATTGAAACTCAAGATATTGCTCCTAGTAAAACTCAAGATGTTATTTACCTATGCAACAATAAAACTTATACTTTGCTAGTCATTTGAATACTACTCAACAATCTGCAAGCAAATTTTAGTTCAATAGTCTGACACGAGCACATTGTTTTAAAAAACGTTTCGAGGCGGCCGCCTCGGCCCGCCTCGCACCGCCTCGCGGAGTAGCCGCACCGAGGCGGCCGCCTAATACGGGAAATTACAATTTCCCGCCTCTGGCCGTGTGAGGCGGCCGCCTCAGGCCGCCTCACGCAGACTCGGCGTGAGGCGGCATGAGGCGGCCGCCTCACGCTTCGAATTTTTTTTTTATTTTTTTATTATTTCATTAAAACGACGACGTTTTGGTCGTGCCAAAACGTCGTCGTTTTGGCTTCTGTATAAATAAAAAAAATAAACCCTAAAACTAGTCTGTCTTCGTGTTCTCGGCAATCTCGGCGTTCTCTGCACTCTCGGCGTTCTCGGCAGCTTCTCGGCGTTCTCGGCAGCTTCTCGGCGTTCTCGACAGCTTCTCGGCAAAGACTCGGCGTTCTCGACAGCTTCTCGGTGTTCTTGGCAAAGACTCGGCGTTCTCGACACTATTTTAGCAAGTGAAGTATGTGAATTTTTTGGAGTTTGAACCTTGAGTATTGAATCCAGTTTATATAGTTTCCCATTGGGCATGGTGTTTAGATTTAGCTTTTGAATGCATTTTATCATTTTTTCTCTCCTATCTAAAGCTTGCAATTGGCAGTAATGTGTGCTCACTGCTCATTGAAGAACTTTAATCGATTCTTTTATACCAATGTTATAGAATTATAGCCTTGTTTATTGTACTTCCTTAAAACAGTACTTTCGTAGCTTTTTTGGTGTGCTTCCTTATGCACTCTGAGTTCTGGGGTTGTCATTCACCTTGCCTAAAGTTACAAAATGATCTTTCAAAATGTTTTGCAGAGGCTAGCTATTGATGAAATTCAGATAACCATTTCACTAATCTGCTTTATTTTATCATCTTTCTTCTAATGAATGTATTTTTTATTATTTTCCCGATTTCCGCATTGAGGCGCCCGCCTCGCCGCCTCGAGGCGGCCCGCCTCGCGCCTCAATGGCCGGCCGCCTCGAGGCGCCGCACCGTATTTTAAAACTTTGCACGAGCATGGCGATAGACATGAATTTAGTTGGGGAAAGTAACCCCAGAGTATCTCCTGGCACATTCGGCAGTGTTCTTTTGTTTTTCATTGTTAAGAAAATAAAGTTAAAGAACACATTTTTTGTTGTTTTGAGATGAATGTTTAGATAGTGGTGTTTTTCACGGCTTCAATATTTCACAGTTGAAAAGTAATTCTGTAAGTAACAAATATTTGTTCCTGAAAACAGGTTCAAGATCAGTTATCTTACAAACTATTTCTGGAAACAGCTAATCAAGCAAGGTTTTTCATAAAAAATATTTCCGGTTTTATAAACTAAACAGTTGTGAAAATAAATAGTGAACGAGCCTCCAGCTTGTATCAACATAAACCCGAGTTACATATAACAAGAACAGCATGCTATCAGTTAGTCTGTCTGAAATATCAAAAGCCACCAATTCCATTCAAATTTGGAAAATTAATAAAAATTAAAAGGTACAAGTACCTTCCGATTGAATTGGACTGGCAGAGAACCCCCAGAATCCTCTTCCTCAGTCTCTATCTCCAAAAGCCGATCATCAAATATATTTGCTTTCTGAACCATGCTTTCCGTAATAGCGTAAGAAGGTACATTATCGTTTTCCCTGGTGCAACGTTCCCAGACCTCTTCCCAGGATCCTAGACCAAGAGTTCTTTGAGTCTCCATCGTAAAAGTAGCATCATGATTATCTCTAGGTCTATCTCTAACATGTGAAACATGATTTGCAGGAATTGATGGCTGAACTTCAGGACTGTCTGGAAATAGTCCATGTATTATCAGATTTGAGTGCCACATTATTTAAAGGCTAATTCAGAACATTTCAAAACTCAAATATAAACTAAGACGGATACCATAAATCAAATAACATAAAGATTAAAAAAAACAGAGGTACCTAAACTGGAACTCGGAAAATAAGAATATGAAAAGCCAAAACCCATCTTTTCAATTGTCGCACCATTCCCCATCTGTGGTAACTCACAATATGAGAGGGATCTGGAACTTGCTTGGTGACCATCCTCTGCATCATATCCTGTACTTTGCAAGAGAACACATAGAAGCTGAATGAACATGATTATGGAAGTTTATCAAAATCATATTTGACATTCATCAGTTCATTAGATAAAGTTCGATGGAGCGCAGCAGGTAGAATTTCATTAGTTGAAAAAAAAAAGACAACATAAAATAAATCAGAATAAAACAGAGTCAGAACTCAGAATTTACCAGAGTCAGCATCTTCACATGATGACGTCAGAGTGCTGGTTGGGCCTGTGGAATCTGTAATGCCTAAGGGTGTTTTGGTATGATCATTAAGAGAGCTAAAAGTCAAAGTGCTATGCTTTCCAGGATTCGATATAACTTCATTACTCTCCCTAACTCCTCCAACATTTGTTTTATTACCCTGATGAGACAGATAATACAGGTTATTAAAGTATTCACTTATTATATATATAAAAAAATACACTATTCGTAAAAGCTTTAACTCGTGGACAGAGATAGGATTGAAACTAACCACCCCCAAAAGTCCACAAATGAACAGAGAGAGAGTGAGACAAAGGGAAACCTTTGATCTGATGTGTCAGATACGATCTAATATTTACTAGACCTGAAGCCTGTTCTAGAAACAATATTTATTTCGCGGTGCTTGTAACTTCAATATGAGAACATCTATCAGGTTATATTAATTAAAATGTTGATCTTTATGGAATGCAGGAGTAATCTATCCTGTAAACTATTACCAATATTAATTATAATATACACTTCCCTGATATGCTGATACAATGCCATTGCCACATCAACGGCTTACTTAGAGAAGAAGTATATTCTTGGAAAGCAAAAAGCTAAACCTATACACGCACAATGAAACAACCATCTTCTGATTTAGCAATAGGTGTCTTTTGAAGTTATATCATTCAATGACCTTAAATTAAGAGTCTGTTACAAAATAGTCTTTTGAGGCATTTTGCAGATCTCGATAGTAGTAGAAAAATTCAAATGATAAATTAGAAGATTGTATCACAGTTCAATCCACTGACCCATTTATTTAAACATGCCCAAAATTAAGCTAAAGTCATTTATACCTCCACCTTGACAATTGACATGACATGACCTGAACATGTCCCGTCAACCTTTTTTGCCACCTCTTTGAAGCCCCTATTTCTTTGTTCCTCATCTTGCTCTCTCTTTCTATCCAATTATTAAACATCTAACTAAAGTTCCAATTACAAATTAGTCCTAAACTTAAGTCAGAATCTTAAGTATTATCAAGAGAGTTAAAAGTATGAAAACTCAAGTAATATTAATATATATGCTGGGAAAGAATATACCTCAAGCCATTCTGTCCAAAACTAGACTATGATGAGAACCAGCCAATCCTCAACCTTGGTTTATATGGTTTCACTTGCCAGCATTAAGCCAATGATGGTTTGAGTATTTCAAAACAATTCATGTTTGTGCATGCCAATACTAATTAATTCAAGCAGAGTTGCTACTAGTCAGTTAACCTAAATTTGTTAGCAGAAAGAATGACAGGACAGAGATGAGTTTCCCTTTTAACTTTTCATTAGGAAGCCATGCAAAATTTAGGCTGAACGATTCTGAAAATGAAAATAATAATAAATAAAGCATAATGAAGTTTAGTGGGAATACCTTAACTTCTAAGTAGTGGACAAAAACTATGTGCATCAAATCCCTGCAAGAGTTGACAAACACATAAGGACCAGACAACTGAAAAGAATACTAAGACACTTGAAACAAAATATTTTAATTTCATGCAAGAATGAATGAAAATCAAATGGATGTCTACATTGAACATATAAACAGTGCTTAAACAGACTGATTAAACAGTTAAACCAACCCCACCAACCATTTGGTTTGGTTATATTGAGCTTTCTATGATAATTGGTCTGAATACAGTTTTCAACCTTTCATGAAACAAAAGAACCTGATAAGTTTGATTTCGACACAGAAACTTAAAAACATTAATTGGATAAGGTTACACAAAAAACTGAACCGTACATATTGTCCCACAAGCCAAGTAGCCAGACAAAACTTTTCGGTTCAGTTTTCTCCACTTTTTACAATTATTTACTTCCATTTTAGATTTAAGGTTTGCAAAGTAACGGATTCCAGTATTTCTCTTGGAAGAAAAGAAACAACATACTCCCCGAGTAAACATCATAGATGGTACAACAGAAACATTCAAACATGAAAAAATCTTAGGGTATAATCATGTCAACCCACTTCATTTGTTCATATTTTTGATGGTCTCGACAACTTCCAGGACATCAATAGAAATTATTCATAAACTAGGAAGAAATCAACGATGATGATGACAAGTTCCACTTACTGTTCAAGCATCCAATAGCAGCGCCTTTGGAAATTTCCATTATCTTCTCCATGAGCATAATAGCAGTGTAACACATCAACACTTCCAACCTAAAATTGCTTAAACAATTTATCTCTCAAACTCTCAGTATATGTTATTTTAATAAAATTGAGAGGTAAGAAATTTTTATATAAGAAACCATAAAGAAAATTCCAGTCTTGCAATAATGCAGAAAATGTGAAATTGATAACAGCCCATTAATTCTACACCTGCACAACCCAGATGAAAGCTAAGTACAGTCTTACCTTTAGCCTTTCATGAGCTTCCCTCACAGTCTTTCCATCATTTTTCTTCCTCCAGTTATGCCCATCCTTCCTAAAGTATCTCAACACCTTTCGATCAAAAAGAAAGAGTGAACCACCTGGCGTAGTCAGTAGTACAAAGCATGTAAAATGTTTGAATAGATAATGTTTCACAGTAGGAAAAGAAATTACAGGTGTCAAGGGATAACAAATATCACAATGAAATAGCATAATCTATTTGAAAACTGAAAATAGAACGTACGAGCTGGCAAGGGATAATAAATATCACAATAATACCTTCATTAAATCCAAAGTTGAAACTTAAAACCCAATAATTCATAGATAAAAAGGATTTGATATCCAACTGTTTCTAATACAAGGCAGAAACATTTACCAGTCCACAGAGAATATAAAGAATGCCGCATCAAAGCCAGAGAAAGAGGCAGTGTTCGAAAATGCGGCGCCTAGTGTAATGGGTCACCGATTCAAGCTTGTCCAATGTCATTAGAGACAACTCAAACACCATGTGTGTTTTCTTATGCCACAAATGCAATGTCTTTAAACCTCTTTAAACATGCAATAAGTTAGAAGCTCGTCTTCGTAGAGACATAAAAGAGTTGGACACGATATGTTAAGATGCGAATGAACTCAATATGTTACTCCACGAGGAATGATATCTTCGAGCGATGTGCAGAAAGCACAGTGAGGATGCCACAATGACAATGACACCAATATACTTGTCCACAAGAACCAGATGGGGGTGGAGGACATAGTACCATGAAATTCAAGAGGATGATACCCCACTGACAATCGAGGGTGGGACTTAGAGTGGAGTAAAAGACCACTTGGTCCCGAAGCATGTGGCTTACATTGCAGACAACCAGTGTTTAAAAAAACGGTTGAGGCGGCCGCCTCGAGGCGCCGCCTCGCCGCCTCGCGGCGACGGCGCCTCGAGGCGGCCGCATTATGCGGTTTTTCTGAGGCGCCCGCCTCTCTGCTGGTGAGGCGGCCGCCTCAGGCCGCCTCACGCATAATCGGGGTGAGGCGGCCTGAGGCGGCCGCCTCACCAGCAAAGGTTTTTTTTTTTTTTTTTTTAAATTTTCTAAAATGAAACGACGACGTTTTGGGCTTCCAAAACGTCGTCGTTCCATTGAACAACTGAGTGGCAGTAGAGCACTTGCACAAAAAAGGAGCAGAGATCAAAGTAAGTTAATCTTGTACAAATAATGCAATTTATATAATCAAATAAAAAATAATACGACTTTATGTTATTTGTTTGGGAAAGGGAAAGCTCCACAATTAGTGGATGAAGACAATACAAGTGAAGGAGGTTCTTTGGATGATGACCCATCTGATGATGACATAGATTTTGACCCAAGCTTCATGCCGCTAGACACTAATGATAGCTTATTTAGGGATTATTTATCAATAATTTTTTGAACATACTATGAATTATGAAGAAAGTAATGTATTTTGGATTACTTATCAATAGTTTTTTTAACATACTATGAATTATGAAGAAAGTAATGTATTTTGGATTACTTATCAATAGTTTTTTGAACATACTATGAATTATGAAGAAATGAATGTATTTTGGATTGTTTTTCCGATTTTCGGATCGAGGCGCCCGCCTCACCGCCTCGAGGAGGTCCGCCTCGCGCCTCAATGGCCGGCCGCCTCGAGGCGCCGCCCCGTATTTTTAAACATTGCAGACAACGATGGAAAGGTTATGGCAATGATTCGCACAATGTTTAAAAATACGTGGCAGCGCCTCGAGGCGGCAGGCCATTGAGGCGCGAGGCGGGCGCCTCGATCCGAAAATCGAAAAAAAATAAAATCATAATATTAGCATAATAAAAACATCAAAAATTCAAAATAATGTTCTTCATAAAAAAAAAAATCATTTCTACATAAAAATTTTAGTTCTAAAATATTCTCAATCTTTTCACTTAAAAAGAAAATATGTAAATCTCACTATGAATTGTTCGATTGTCAATCGAATTTTTTATTAAAATAATAGGATTACTTTAATAAAAAATTCTACTTTGATCTTCTACACATGTTAGAATCAAATTTGATCCTCTTTGATCTTCTAAAATTTGATCTTCTTTTAATAGAGACAAATTAATTTTTCAATCCTAAAAATTCTACACGTGTTAAAAACAGACAACACAAAAAAAAATTGACATTAAATCAAGTGACTGACACAATCACACTGTACAAATTGAAACCCACAGCCATAATCATACGGTAAAAAGAACCTAAACCACTTACCGCAAAATCAAGTGATTGACACAAATTGAAAAAATAAAATCGAAATTCAGCATAACCAAACAGAGTAGATCTGGACGAAATAGTCCATAATCACCAAGAACAAAAAAATTTGAAACCCTAGCAAACTAGATCCATAACGAGAATAAAACCAAAATCTTCAAAATAGAGAATCACATTCATCGTACAAAGAAATAAACCCTAAAACTGCCATTGCTACCTCGAAAACGCTATCGGAAAACTGTTGTGAATTGATTTTAAAATGAATAAAAGGGCCAGTCACACTACAACACGAGCAAGAAAACCCTTCGAAAAAACGAGTTGACGCAAAGGAGGCGAGTTGACGAGCTAAGAGATGAAGCTGAGAGACGAGCTGAGAGGCAACGCAGAGGTGAGAGACGAAGCTTAGAGCCGAGTTGATGCATAGCTGAGAGACGAAGATGAAGGGTTTGCTTCATCTGAACCTTTTTTTTATATATATATTGCAACCAAAACGTCGTGTGAAACCAAAAAAAAAAAAAAAGGATGTACGTGAGGCGGCCGCCTCACGCGAGAAGACTCGGAAATTATGGAAAGGGCGAATTAAGCGGCCGCCTCGACGTGCCGGCGCCGAGAGGCGGCGCCTCTAACCGAATTTTTAAACAATGGATTCGCATCTTGGGCAAAGAAATTCTCAGGATAGATTTAGCTAATCCGAGAAATAGCCAAAGGGAATACGCCTTCGAGAAAGCTTAAAGAGTTAGGCTTAAAACGAGGTCAACGACAGAAGATGACAAGATGTGAGATCTCCCTTCCATGCGATAGACTTGGCAGAAAATCGTAGTGAGACCCTTCATTTGTGCAAGTAGTGTGGATAAGTCTTGACGGACTACGCCTTCGAAAAGGCTGCAAACAAAGAGATGTGTGGATTCTCGTGGGGCAAAAGTAAAAGTAGGAGAGTGGATGTGAATGTTGAATCATGTCCTTTGAGATCCCCATGGCTGTTGGTAGTAAGCGTGTGCTATCATGTTGGCTTGCATAGAGATGCAAAGGCCATGGACTCTGAATCACTCAAAGTCAGATATTTCCACTAAGTTTATGCCTTTTTCCGAAAAGTCATGAATAACATGGACAAAAGTGGGATATGTGGAACTGGGCATGCTGCAAACTACTGACATCAGGAATCTTGAAAAGGATATCATATCTAAAACCCACGAAAACATGGATATAGTTATTGTTAGATCCACATTATAGAAAGGGATATGGGATAACATGCATTTATACAGACAATCAAAATCTTAGACAACTTTTGCAGTTCCTCGAAGACACAAAATTATGTACAACATTATGTTTATGCTTCATATTATAAAAGGATGAGTTTTCTTCTTGACAGTGAGAAGTGTTTGAGTATTAGGAAATTATTGAAATGTTTAATATGGTGTGATACTACAATATGTAATTCAAAGCAAATGAGCATTCAAAGCATCCAAAGGCAAATAACTAAGACATATATGAAAGTTCAAAATTTTAAAATGTACTGTAACATTGCAATATTAATGAACAATAAATCTAGTGCTTTGGTACAATTTTCAAAAAGCATACTTGGCGGCTTGTTTGGAGGCTCTGATGCAATACGGAACTTCTGATAATTGCAAAGGATTTCACAAATTTCAGCAGGTCGCAGCCATCTATGCTGGGCTTCCATTTGCAATTGTCGCATATCTACATATCAAACATCAAGCTGTCAGTCAACATAAAAGGTATTGCCATGGCCCACAATCAAGATTAAGAATTATGTATGACGAAAATGCATACGCATCCTCATGAGATCGACTATATCAGAGACTCGGAACTAGAGGAATTATTTGCCTAATTCTGTACCCACTCACATGATGTAAGAGAAAGAGATTTCACCAAAATTGGCACTGTTTTTTTCATATAATATATTAAAAAATCTTCAAATTTTGAAATGCACAGGGGAAAATTTCAATTGTCAGTTAGACAAAAAATGATAATAATAACTAAACATAAAAACCTACATTCCATTTCTGGAAAAATCATCAGATAACTACAGTTTGTTAGCCTACATTAATGTTTCCCATGTAATTCTTCTGATTGCTTGCCGATATGTCAAACCAGGGTATCTTTCACCTTTCGATATTCTACAGCAGACTCCGCTCATAGGACAGATTTGCGAATTGATACAGCCAAATTCTAAGTCAATTGCTCTAAGATACATACAGTAATTTATCAAAACTATCGAAGCCCAAAATTATTCAGTAATTTCATAAAAGAAGATTAAATTATTTTAATAACCCAAATGATTTTATTTTCATAGCGAACCAAATATAACCCCGATTTGACTGAATTCTCAAACAAATCGAATTTTTTATGTAAATAGAAAGCTGACCTAATCGAGGAGCCGAGGCGTAAGATCCACGATCCGCCATCAGAATCTGACCAATTGACTGAAGAGTTTTCGTTTTCGTTTTCGTTTCGTTTTTTGTTTTTAATTGAAGTCAGCCTTTCCGATTTTTAACTTCAGCCTTCTGGGCTGGGGAACGTCGAAACTGCGAGGAATGTTCACTTCACTTACTAGATGGGCTAATCATTGCTCGACATCTGGCGGGAACCTGTTTGTGTTAAAACACGTGCTTTTGGATGGGAAGTGCTTCCACATGGAAAAGCGATAGGATTAGGAGACCCTGGTTTAAACATAGTTAAAATACTAGTAAACGCAAGCACATACGGTAGGGAACGCTCTCTCTCATGCAGCGGAAGCGGTTTAGAACGTGATTGATCTTGAAAATTTTTTCTGCTCTCTTCATGTAAATATATAATTTTTCTACCAAAAATTCCAGATACGAACAGCCCCGTATTTCATTCATTGCGGAATGCTCAAACCTTGAACCCAGAGCCAGTCACGCACAGCCATGAAACCAGGACCAGTCACGCACATACTGTGAAGTCAGGACCAGTCATGCGTCTGTTCATCTCCCAGTATCATGAGGGCCTGTAGTTATTGATCAACATTCAGAGACACATGCGCACACTAGTCATGCGTCTTTTCATCTCATATGCGTGAGCTGTTGCGTTTTGGATTTTGATCACATGCATTTCATTCATGATTTGCGCTTGATCTTGAACCATCAGGCCATTATTATCATATGCATGAATGGCTTTTAATCTTGAACGCCTCTTTGTTTGTTGTTACATGAACCAACTTTGATTCTTCATTCAAACAACATGCGAGAGTCTAAATGCATATGCCATGAACCAGTCTAGATTTGATATCTGTGATTTGCCGAGAGCTTGTGAGAAATCAAAATAAGGATCCGGTCTACCGCTCGACCTTCTGTGTTATGACTCAGCACCAGAAATCCGTGAGGGTGAGCTCGTGATAACTCACTTGGTGAAAATTTTCTTGGGAAAATTTTTCTCTCTTGTGTTTTCTCTCATTTTCTCTCTTTTCAATCTCATTGAAAAGATGAGAAATGAGACTATGGTTATTATGAGAAGAGAAAAGCATCATATTTATATCTAGGGTTTAGGTCAATTAAATACGCTATTACAAAATTAACCATAATTCTAATCACATATATAAATATTGGACAACGGCGTTTTGTCACAATAAAATTATTAATTTCAAAAATTAAATATAATATCAAATATCATTTAATTTTGAAATTAAAATTTAACATGTAACTTATATCATGATATAAATTACAAGTATGATTTTGAATTAAATCAAATTTAATTTAAAATCAAATCCTTTATTAAATGATTATCTAATAATTATTAATATAAAAACTATATATTAAACACTTTAATATATAATTTTAAAGTGTGACGTTATATAATTATTAATTAAATTAATAATTATATCAATAAATAATTCTCATTTATTTATTATTTTTTCAAGTGAGTTCATAATTTGACTATCCAATGATTCCATGAATTCCTATAGTGTAATAACACGGGGACCAAATGGACACACAGTTTCGAGCTCCAATAATCTCAAAATATTAATTAAAACTCTTTAATTAAATATTCTGAATTATTAACTTTAGGTTATCCCACTAAAAAACCTAAAGTTGCACTTTCGTTACTGCATATATATTTTATACTGAACGTCAACAACGTCCACCTATATAATCACTGCATACAGATTGACCCTCCACAAGTATCTCATAATTAGAGCCGGATCATAATGTCTGTTATACCACTCTAATTATTTTATGTCATAAGTACCATTAATTCTCTAATGAACGATTTATTCATAACTATTATGAATATTAATCTTTCTATTCATAATAGAAAGACTTGAGCGCTCTAACCGTTCAAGTACCAAATCAACCCTTAAGGAAGATACTCATCTACTTTTTGCAAGAATGAGTGAATTTCATATCTATGTAAAACGTCCCCAACTACACACAAAATCATGTCCCCAAAATACATAGCTATTGGTCGGAATTGTTTCACCAACTTCACCTTTATAAATCAAAGGACATAGTCTGTCATGCAGCAGTTCGTAGTACACTCAGGATTAAGATTAACCCATATATGATCATCTATTAGACTGATATGAATTTCTTTGTTTAACGGATATTAAAATAAATTCATTTCTGTCTTAGTCTAGTCCTATATGATTACATCATATAAGATGCCTCCATTCCCATGTCACCACATAAACGAACTCGGATCAAAGTCGTCATACAATATGGAATGGACCACAGTTGTAGATAAATCATAAATAAAGTGCCCGTCTTTTTTTTCTCTCTACGGACTATTTTGGAATATTAATTTCAGATTTAAATCATCTTGTGTATAACACATATACACTAAATCTGAAAGTACATTTAATATTTAAGGGCATACATGATAATTTATAATATGCAACTTTAAAATCAATATTTTAGTAATTGAATAACTGCATCGTTTATTACTTAAAATAAAATCTCGTTTACATATTACATTATGCTCTTGAGCATATATCCCAACACACGCAAGTTGTTATATTTTAGTCAAAATAGAATAGTTCAATTTAATAATATTTTAACTAAATTTTTGAAGTGTACTTCCATTCTGAAGAGATGTCAGTCACTCTGGTGTATTTTCATTCCGCAGTGATCATCACTCGGGTGTACGTCTATTCTGAAGTGATGTTAATCACTCAAGTGTATTCCATTCTGGAGTGATCATCACTCCGGTGCACTTTCATTCTGGAGTGATCATCAATCATCACTCCGGTGCACTTTCATTATAGAGTGATTATCAGTCGGGTGTACTTTCATTCCAGAGTGATCATCACTCCGGTGTATTTTCATTCCAGAGTGATCATCACTTGGTGTCAGTCACTCCAGTACCAGAGTGATCATCACTCCGGTACTTCTATTTTATAGTGATGTCAGTCACTCCGGTAATGGAGTGATCATCACTCCGGTGTACTTTTATTCCGGAGTGATCATCATTGGGGTGTACTTCCATTATGTCGTGATGTTAGTCACTCCGGTGTACACCAATTTCGGAGTAATGTCAGTCATTTTGGTATATTTTATGTCCATAATGATTCTAGTCACTTCGGTGTATTTTCATTCCGGAGTGATAATCACTCCAGTGCACTTTCATTTTAGAGTGATCATCACTCCGGTGTACTTCTATTCCGAAGTGATGTTAGTCACTCTGGTGTACACCCATTCCGTAGACATGTCAGTCACTCTGGTGTACATCAATTCCGGAGGGATCTCACACACTCTAATTTGCTTTCATTCTGGAGTGATCTCATACACTCCGGTGTGCTTTCATTCTAGAGTGATATATGTTCCTCTGGTGTACTTTCATTCAGGAGTGATCATCACTCCAGTGTGCTTTTATTCCGGAGTAATGTCAGTAACTTCGGTGTACTTTCATTCCGAAGTGATGTCACTCACTCTAGGTGCTTTCATTCTGGAGTGATCTCATTCACTCTGGTATACTTTCATTCTGGAGTGATCTCATTCACTCCGGTATACTTTCATTCTGCAGTGATATCAGTCACTTCAGTGTATTTTCATTCCGGAGTGATATCACTTCGATGTACTTCTATTTCATAGTTGATAAGCGGTAAATATATCAATAATTACTACCCATTTTACATAATATTTTGTATAGTTTCTTGAGTTTTGTGAATATTTTGATGTGTTTTGTGTATTTTGTAGATAAATAATATTTCAGGACTCACTGGAATCAAATCGGGGCCAAAATAGCGAAAAAAAGATAAAAGGGTAAAAATGTAATTTTCACGTCGCGACGCGCACACCTTATGTGTCGCGACGCGCTATAATTATTGAGCTATCGACACTCATCATCGCCACATCATCACCACATCAGCATGTGCGTCATCATCGCGTCAGTATGACGTCAGCCAATAATTCAGCCTCATGACACGTCATCACTTACGTCATCATGATGTCAGCACAATAATTCACTATGTCGACACGCGTCATTGCTTACGTCAGTATGACGTCAGCGTCGCGATGTGTAAGCCTTCACGCGTTGTGACGTCGAGCTAATAATTTTACCGATAGCCACTTGTCATCATCTCAGCAAAGCCGCGTACACGTGACAAAGATCAACGGCGCGTCGTGACGCGTAAAACATTATGTGTCGCGATGCGCAGGCCAAATTTTACCTATAAATTAAGACCGAATTCATTTGAAAAATTCATACCTTCTTATGGGGATTTCCTTAAGAATCCTAATAAGATTGTATCTTGTTTGTTTATTTACAGCTTTCTTATATTTACTTTTTATATTATGCAATAGATCTTTCTTTATTTTACTTTAAAGTATGAGGAGGTAACTCCCCTCTGCTGGGGTGAAATGTAAAGCTTTTATTACTAATATTTAGATTAATCTCCCTTAATTATAATATATAAATTATTTTAAAATCTAACCTAATGAGATACCACATTTATGGTCGGTTAGACTTAATTAAATTGATTTTAACCTGACTTAATGAGATACCGCCTTTATGGTCAGTTGGAATCAATCAAAAATCTGACTTAATCAGGATACCGCTTATATGGTCGGTTGGTAATGTCATACAAGTTTATATATTATAATAAGAGAGATATCTAAATTAGAAGTAATAAAAGTGGATCCTCTAACCCCCAACATTTTCTTTATTGTTAATTTATCTTTTTAATTTCCAAGCTTTATTTTATGTCATTTTCTTTATTTATGTTTTTAATAATCTTAGATACGTGTGGTAACTAAATCTCTTATTTAGGGTTGTGATGAATTCCAATATCACCAATTTATAAGTGGTTATTTTGTGTCTTGGGTAATATAAAGGTTTATTTATTGAGTCTTAATCTTAATGCTTCTTATTAACCGACCATTAATAAGATTGATTTGGTAAACTTAAAATGAACTTGTCGAAGGGATGTTAGGTTTCAGCCTTAGACTCAATAGCTCACGATCTCACCTTGGGGCAAGAGACTCTTAGGTAGATTTCCTTCCAGGATAGACATATACCTGTCGGTCGGGGGTGGCCACAATTAGAACTTAATCTTAATGAATTCAGGTAATTTGGTTAACATAGACATATGATTAATTGGATTACTTTGGGTGTTTGCATCTGACCATCGACATATGCTTTTGTATATTTTCGTGTTCCAGGTTAATAAACCGATATATTGCACAAACATGAGATAATCACTTCATCTTTAAAAGATATTGGAAGGATTCACAATCATAGATAGTTTTATAATATTGATTTTACCTTTGATTCACTTTTGCACTGTTTTTATTTACTTGTTTCAAATAAAAATCACCATCAAACCAACAATCAATCAATTAGAACAACATATGTGCGCTTGCGTTACGTGTGTGTTTACCACCGATCAAGTTTTTGGCACCGTTGTCGGGGACTTATTTATCTTTCACTATTAATTTTGGGGTTAGATACATTTACTTGTGTCTAATTTCTTTTTACTTATTATTTTTGTTTTCTTGTGTTTCAGGTTCTCAGTCACTACATGAGAAGAACCAGAAGATTTGAAATCCATCCGCTTGACCCAGATATTGAAAGAAAAATCAGACAGTTGAGAAGAGAAAAGCGTGAAGGTCAAGAAGCACTGATCAACATGGAGCCTGAACCTTTGAAGGTTGCACCACCAATTCCCATTCGAGACAGAACTATTCCGGTGGTTGAGGGCTTCATATCATGCATTGTACTTCCTCACTTACCAACAAATGAGTGTGACATCAAAACATACATTCAGATGATACAACAATCAGTTCAGTTTGAGGGGAATGCAACTGAAGATCCTAATGCCCACATCAGCAACTTCCGAGAAGTTTGTGGCACATTCAATTACAACCGAGCGGCATAAGAAGCAATGAGACTGCGTGTTATCCCATATTCCTTGAAAGATAGAGCTAAGGCTTGGCTACATTCACTACCAGCAGGTTCCATCACAATTTGGAACACTATTGCCACCAAATTCCTTGCAAAGTATTTCCCCCGGCCAGAACAGCAAAACTGAGGAATGACATTACATCATTTGTACAACATGACTCATAATCCCTCTGCGAAGCTTGGGAAAGGTACAAGGAGTTACTCAGAAAATGTCCTCACCATGAGATTGCAAAGTGGCTACAAGTCCAAACCTTCTACAATGGACTTTCTGGACTGATGAGAACCACAATAGATGCTGCTACTGGAATAGCTTTAATGGAAAAAAAAGAAGATCAGGCCTGAGACTTAATTGAAGAAATGGCCAACAATAATTATTTGAGGCCAACAGAAATGAGCATGATCCAACGAATATCAGAAATTTACGAAGTTGGAGCCAACACAGCAATGAATGCCAAGCTGGATCAAATATGCAAACTCATGGAAACTCTTAGCATGAAGTTTAATGATGTATCTATAAGTTCACCATATGGAGGATCACCAGAGGCAGAATCTTACAACAAACATGATGAGACTATAAATTATGTCAGTAATTTCAACATATAGGGAAATAATCCATATTCCAACACCTACAACCCATGATGAGGAATCATCCCAATTTCACATGGAGCAACAATTTAGGGAAAAGGGACAATCCACCATCAGGATTCTAACAGTAAAACAAAGGCCAGGAGTATGAAAAAGAACCAAGAATAGAAAAATTGCTGGCCCATATGAAAAAGCAACAAGCAACATACAATGCTATGTTTCAGAGCCAATCTGCTTCTATAAAGGCACTGGAAAATCAATTGGGACAACGGGCCAATGCTAAGAGTTACAGACCGCAAGGTACCCTTCCTAGCAACACAGAACCAAATCCAAGGAACATGAGAAATGAGCAATGTCATGCCATCACATTGAAAAGCGGTACTGAGATCAACAAATATGTTGGAGTCAAGGCAACTGCTGAGAAAGTTCCAAAAAAAGCAGCGAAGCAGATCTACAGATGGAGGAAAGAGAAGCAGAAGCAAATGATCGAGAAAGATTCACTCCACCTCCACATTTTTCCACAGCATCTCCAGAAAAAGAAACTGGATAAACAGTTTGCTCAATTTATGGAGATCTTTAAAAAGCTACATATCAACATTCCATTTGCAGAAGCGTTGGAACAAATGCCCAGATATGTCAAATTCATGAAAGAAATTATATCACAAAAGTGAAGATTGGGAGATTACGAGACAGTAGCATTGACAGAAGAATGCAGCACCATCATTCAGAGGAAGCTTCCCCCAGAGTTGAAAGATCCTGGCAGTTTCACCATCCTTTGCATCATAGGAGAACATAACTTCGGTAAGACTTAGTGTGATTTAGGTGCTAGTGTTAACTTGATGCCTTTGTCCATTTACAGGAAACTGAAGATTAGAGAAGCAAAGCCCACCTTAATCTCTTTGCAACTTGTTGATAGAACGCTCACATTTCCGAGAGGTGTAGTTGGAGATGTGCTTGTCAGAGTCGACAAATTCATTTTCCCAGCAGATTTTATTGTCCTTGACATGGAGGAAGATGAAGATGTACCCATCATCCTCGGGAGACAATTCTTGGCTACAGGTCGAACCATTATTGATGTATAAAAAGTTGAACTAACCATGAGGGTACATGACCAAGAAGTAACATTCAATGTTTTTCAAAGCCATGAATTTCCCGGATGACAAAAATGAGGAATGTTTCAGACTTGATGTGATAGATAGTACCGTCCAAAACTCAGATGTAATGCAACGTTCCACTGATAAACTTAAAGCATGTCATCTTCCTGTGAAGCTTGAAGATAAAGCGTACTACGCACTGAAGAAGTTAAATCTTGAACTACAAGCAACGGGAGAGAAACGGTTCCACCAACTCAACGAATTGGAGGAATTTCATGTACAACCTTTTGAGAATGCCAAACTGTACAAAGAAAAGGCCAATAAGAGACATGATGAGAAGTTAGTGCGCATACAACTAGAACCGGGGCAACGGGTATTGTTAAACAAATCAAGGTTGAAATTTTTCCTTAGGAAGTTAAAATCACGGTGGTCAGGTCTGTTCTTAATCACCCAAGTTTTACCAGATAGATCCGTTGAGTTATATGATCCAAACTCCAATAAAACATTCAAAGTTAACAGCAAACATGTCAAGCACTACTGGGGAGAATCATTTGAGCGATAAAAAGAAAGTGTCACACTTTCAGATCCAGCCTAACGTTCAGGCAGCCATGTCTAGCTGATGACGTTAAACTTAGCGCTAGTAGGGAGGCAACTCATGCAATTTGTGTATATATTAAGATTTGGTGTGTTTTATTTTTTTGTGTTTTATTTTTATAGGTAAAGTCACAGACAGTATGGAAGACATTATCGTAAATCTTCATAAGAAATTTCCTTCTCTCCCTCAAAACTCTCTGATGAAAGTCTACAAAGCTCGCTTGGAATGAGTAAGACTTCCGATGAACAAAGATATTCTGAATGACATTCGTTGGATTATTGAAGCACGGGTCTGATTGGCAGGTGAGTCTTCGGACTCTTTTGTTTCATTTCTGCCTAGTTTAGGAAAAAGCACATATGCTAAGAAAAGAAAAGCTAAAAGATTAGGTGTTTGCTATAAATGTGCACGCATGACATGTAACACTCGTTGTCGTTCTTTAGGAATGGTGTCTGATAACCGCGAAGATAAAATTAAATTCATTAGCGATGGCATGAGTGAGGAGTCTTTAGATGACATATCATTGACTCTTGAGAAGCATCCCAGTGGATATGTGTATCACGCAATTCGCATGTTACATACACAAGAAAAATAACAATTAAGTCTCGGGAATATGACTATAAAAGACCATGTTTGCCAGTTTATAAGAAAATTGGATGGGAAGCTTGTCCCTGACGCATAGATGTCATTCAAGCCATTACATATCTCTTTGTCTTTAACTAATAATTGTGATTTATTTTGTATTTTATTTTATTTTCTCCAACATGATCCAGACTTTTTGACTTCCACGATTTATTTTACTTTTTAGCTAATAATTGTCATTTGGCAGGTACTAGTGCTATTATTACTCACCCTTTTTCAGGATCTATAAATTTTCAGCTCATTATTACACTCTTGAAGACATCCAAATTTGAGAAAAAAATATAAAAAATTGGAAACAACTTCAAGAAGACGAGTTGTAAACATCTGTGTGTTTTGCGGTACTAGTGTTGGTTCTAAACCAGAGTTCGTTGCGGCAGCACAAGAATTTGGTAGAGTCATAGCTGAAAGGAATATGTACTTAGTATATGGCGGCGGTAATCTTGGACTAATGAGGTACATTTCAAGGGCCGTACATGAAGGAGGAAGTCAAGTTTTGGGAATCATCACAAAATATTTGGCAGAAGTGAATCTTATAGGACCATGAAACGGAGAGAAATGCATCGTGCCAGGTATTTTTAAATGACTTGTTGAAATGATTAACCGTGCTGATGCTTTTATTGCTTTGCCAGGTGGCTTGGGCACAATGGAAGAAATTTTTACAGTGCTATCTTGAGCGAACTTGAACATACACCAGAAACCAATTGGACTGTTTAATATTGATGGATTTTATGACTTTCTTTGTGTGTTTCTTGATGATGCCCGGAGAAATGGGTTCGTGTCAAAACCTGTAAAAGATATCATCTTCATTGCCAGAACAACTCATGATTTAATTGACCAACTCTTAGCCTTTGAACCAACCACAAATTGACCTTATCATTTCCAAGATAAACTGGCCTGATAATGATCGTGGTAAGAAGCATCAGATAAATTTGGATCTTAACCTTTAATTTTCTTTTTAGATGTAGAATTCCAGCTAACCAGGTAATGTTTTCTAAACTCTTCTTCTTCTTTTTAGATATTGGGGACAATGTCTCAATTAGGTTTGGGGGAAGGGAATAGTTGATTAGTATCTTATTTTTATTTTTTCGTTGTTTTATTTTTGCTTGGTTTTTAGTCAAAAAATTTTCAAAAATTCAAAAAAATAAAAATTGTTTTTGTGTTTTTAACTGGATTAATCAGGTGGAATGATGTTTGAGATAGATGTGTAAGGAATTTCCACTCCTGAGACGTATCTCAATATAATTCGTAACAAGTTAATTTTTATTTATTTCCTTTTAAATTATTTAAATTTGTGAATTCTCCATAATACTGACTAAATTGGATCTTAATATGCACAGTTGACAGGTATTATCAACATGCATAGTAACATACGACCATGAGTTGTAAGTGAAAATTTTGTAATATTCAGTTTTATAGTTTAATTGGAGGAAGCATCTAAAAAAACGATCGAATAATAAAAAAATATTAAATATCTGAGATTCGAGTAATTAAATTCGTATGGGTGTTTTAACACATAGTGCCCTAAAGCCAACTGGTTTGGGAGTCACTGGCCCAAAGCTCGCTACATGGATTAAAGATGTTATAAAAAAAAGAAAAAAAAAAGAGACACCTGAGATCCGAGTAATTAAGCCTGTATGGGTGTCTTAACACCTAGTTCCCTAAAGTCAACTGGCTTGGGAGTCACTGGCCCAAAGTTCGCTACATGGATTGAAGATGTTATAAATAAAAAAAAATTCCATTGTAAAAAAGGTGTGAATTCTGATATAACTTTAGGATAAAAATATTACTCTCTTTTCAACTACACTTGTGAATATTGTGGGCACAATTATTTGATTAATACTTTGTTGGTTGTGTATATGGAGAATGGTAAAAATAATCGGAGAATTTACTTATTTGGTAATTTCGAAAGAAAGAAAACAACTATTAACTTGGATAAGAGTTTCACTTGTTTAGTCACTAACTTGTTTGATCTTTTTGCTTTTGTGTGCATTTGACGTTTGTGGGTATCGTTGTTGTAAGCCCTCACGAGACTACAACTCGTCCACTAGGGACACCTAGGGGTTTAAAGGCTTGTTGCTACGCTAAATGCAATTACGATCCCTACGAAAGTGGCTTCGTTTAATTTTATTTTCAAGTTGTTTATTGTATTTTATTTTGTTGTTTTGCTCGAGGACTAGCAAAATGTTAGGTTTGGGGTGTGATAAGCGATAAATATATCAATATTTACCGTCCCTTTTACTTAAAATTTTGTATAGTTTCTTGAGTTTTGTGAATATTTTGATGTGTTTTGTGTATTTTGTAGATAAATAAAGTTTCAGGACTCACTGTAATCAAATCGGGGCCAAAACAGCGAAAAAAAAAGGGACAAAAGAGCAAAAATATAATTTTTGCGTCGTGACACGCACACCTTATGCGTCGCGATGCGCTGCAATTATTGAGCTACCGACACTCGTCATCGCCACATCAGCACATGTGTCATCATCACATCAGCATGACGTCAGCCAATAATTTAGCCTCATGACATGTCAGCACTTACGTCATCATGACATCAACA